>JAUCBJ010001061.1:0-51112 GCA_032718475.1 Nemertoderma westbladi | reverse complement strand
CGACAAGGACAACAAGAGCTCACATTCCAGAAGCAAACAGAACAGAACGTTTCGAACTTTGTGATTGACAGCAAAATAGATACCCTACCAATTGAAACCCTGGCAAATCTATAAGTCCTACTCAATGCCAGTTTTCCGTTACTCTATGCCGATGTATATTGGATAGTTTACTGGAAAAGAAAAATAAACTATAGAAACGTTCTCAGGAAGCTCCTTCATCTTGATGGTTGCAAAGTTCCCACAAATACAGTATGTTATATAAACACTTTGGAGTGGAATCGCTGATTTATGATACCTACCAACACACATTGCGCTTCAACGATCTGCCCAGACTACTACTTAAAGCATCGGCATGCTGCATTGCAGCTGCATTTTTAAGAATGCTGTGCCGGCTTGCCCACAAAATTGCGCCGCCACAACTCCCTATCACCAATGACATTTGCTAGATCATCCGCATCTTCAAGGCCAGTGTCCTCTAAGATGCGTCTCAAGAAAGTCATGGGCCGTCTGCCATGCTTATTCAATCCATGAGGCTGCCAAAGCACAAGATAATGCACTGGCTGGTCCTCACGGCGAAAGCAATGTCCTGCAAAGCGGAGGCGACTTTGTTCTTGTGTCAAGCTTGGGGGAACCAATGAGACACCTCCAATGTTATATAGTGTCTGGTTGGAGATGTGTGCATTGTACTTGACACAAAGAAACCGGCGTACCATTCTTGTCAATGTGCCATCCAGAGATTTGGTGTCGTCCTTAGCAGTAGAGCACAGCTGGACTCCCATAGAGGAGTACTGGAACTACTGCTGCTCTAAATAATCGGACCTTAAGTTTCCGATTAATTCTCTGTGACTTCCAAATCCTGGAAAGCTTTTTCAAGGCTGCCACATGCCTTTCCCTTACGTATTCGATGGTCCTCACCTGACTTCCGGATCCATGATCCCAGGTAACAGAAGTCGTCCACATGCTCAAGCATACCATCCTTTGAGCTTATGCTCATCCGGCCAGAGACTTGCTGAGGACTTTCAAAGTTAACTGTCAAAATTTTGGTCTTTCTGGAGTTAATAAAAAGACCAACACTAGAAGCAACCTGTTCTAATGAGCTGAGGAGCCGTTGGGCTCCCTCTAGTGATTCTGAGAGTACTCCTAAGTCATCAGCAAAGTCTAGATCAGTTAGGTACTTGGCAGGATTTCCTCGACTTCTGGAGCCAGTAGGTGGAGTTATCATCACCCCATCATCATTATGATGATCTAAGGACATGCGTAGAACATAGTCAACCACAATATCGTATGTACCAATAGTATGTCACCGCGTAATTATTAGGATGTTCTATAAAATTTGAGTACGTAACTACAAATAATTCCACACAAATAAATAAAATTAGATTCGCCATTGTTCATAATAAGCCAAGGCGTTCTAGTTCTAAAACGCCTTGTAATTAGCAGGTTAAAGCTTTTACGGCCCTCGTTCTATTATCATAAACAAGATCACTCGTGCCGTAACGCTATAATGTGCCGTTTTATGAACAATGACGTATATAGTTATTATTTATTTGTGGGGAATTATTTGTAGTGATGCACTTAAACTTTCTAGAACAACCTATTAATGACGCGGTGACATTATCTGGATATAGGGGGCCTACTGGAAAAGTAAATGCATGGCGTAGGATATAATGTCCTGGGAAATAATGTCCCCTGGCGATTTGGTAGTGCGAAATAATTATTTATTGTTAAATTGATACTTTTTCCCTCGAATATACCCAAAATCGGGAGAAAAAGTTTCAATATTTTCCTTATGGAAAAAAGTAACCCATAGGATTTCATTGATTTTACTTTTTTCCCGGCGAAAGTAGTAAAGTAAAATATTTTTGGTGGAATCTCTGAAATTACATGTGTTGATAGAGTATCGAAGTAGGAAACGTTTGCACATAATTTGAGCAAAATCTTTACGTATATACTCCAAAACCGAACTCAATATGCAATATTGGTTTATGTTGTTAAGCGGCTCGCAAGTTACGTAATAAATTTTCGAGAACACTAAATCATTTAACATTGAGTAAGGCCATATCAGCAGTTGAAGAGTACAATAATTTGTATCGCAGTAACTATGGAAGCAATATAGCAAAATACAGTACTACAGTTCAATTTATTTTGTAACACCTTATCGCTCTATATTTTATTAATGAATTGAGCAACAAATGAGCTCATATTGTTTTTTTCTAACAAATGATGTTCAGAACATAAATAATTTGGAAAAGCTATATTTTAGAAAGTAAAAATTTGGTGGGGTGGAGTGTGAACAGGTCATAATAGTGTCACTACTAGTTGGTTACATTAAGTGGCCACTAATAGTGGTTACATTAAATTAGAATATTATTACAATCGCGACTTCAATACTCAGACAAAAATAATTAATTCAGTTTGTTTCAGAACTCCGTGTTTTATTTTTTAAGCTACTTGTATCTTTCAACGCAGTTGCTGAGTCTGATATTACTATAATACATAGTGAGTTTATCGCCCCAATAGCTGTAATTCTTTCCATTTTCAGTAACGTGACCATTGAGGTCCGTTCTAGACTCCTTTGTGTGCCACCAACCGCTTCGTCTATCTTCAGCCAATGACGTGCGGTTATCATCATCGTTATCTCTATCTTTCGTCGAGAACTGTTTCCCGTTCGCTCCGGCCATTCCATTCTCTAAATCATCACGGTCACTCTCCCATGTTTCGTATTGAAGGGTGTAGTTTGTATCTTCTGACCCGACCGTCACATTAGTATATTGTTGTGTGGATGTTTGTTTATCGTGGTCGCTAAAATATAATTCAATGTTTAGATCGCATTTCCATCTCTTCGTTATCAGATGAATCGCATGCAATCCCAGCCAGTAACGATATATTCCATTGACGTCACCAAAACCTTTTTTATACTCATCCCAATTTTTATTGAAATCCAAGGGCCCGTAGTTGGCAGGTTTCTGTATTAGAAGCGTATCACCGTAATAGCATTTCAGATCTTTAGATAAATCTCCGTTGTGAACCACTTTAGAATACTCATGGTTATAGGCACATGGGAAGGTGTCTAACGTTATCTGAGTCGAATCAGTGGTAGTCATTGTTAGGGTGGCACCATCTATGTCTGCTACTACGGTGGGATTTATTGGGGTAATGGTGGTGGACCTAGTTGGTCCAGGCTGTAAGAACACCATTAATAATATTACAGTTATAATAAATGCCAGAAGAGATGTGATTATTGCGAATGAAACCTTAATCTGATGTTCTGGAGCTTTAAGGATTCTGCACAGCCAGTTTGATTGTTCTACATTGTTCTGTTGAGGTGAGATCGGAGTGTTCTCCTCAACGTTTTCTTCTTGTATTTGCGTCGGCCGCTCAACTTCCTCCAACTCAATTTTTTCCACGGCCGTTGCATAAGAACTCTGCGATGAAGATTTACTGGTTCTATTGAACAAAGACGTCATGATCACTTGTCTGCATATTTTTACCATTAAGCTGATTGTTGTTAGAATGTGAGACAATACTCGTTTGTGCGGTCTTTAATTGAGGTCTGAGATCCGAAGTGCATATTGAAACAATAAAAATAGGCCTATATACAGTATTTAGGCAAAAAATGCAAACCTGGATTACTTAAGTAAATGTTACGTACAGGCGGAGCTACTGCGACTATTAAAATGTTCTAGAACAAGTATTTATTATAGTAACAAATACATTTAACGGCTAGAGTTCCGTATATAACTGCATAACATATCATAACACTACATAACATAACATGCAAACATATGCCATTGTTACTATGGCAACATTGAAGAGTTCTTGTACAATAGAAAAGTATTATATACTATTCTAGAACATAAATAAAATAAAATATATAATGTTCTAGAACATATAGCTAGTTTTTTTTTATTTTAAAATAGCTAGTAAATTTAAAAAAATATCCAATTTGGTAGATAAATTTTCTAATAAATAAATAATAGAAATAAATAAATTTTTTGTAGTACTAGGTATTTTAAATTTGAAAAATAACTAGCTATATGTTCTAGAACATTATATTATTTGTATTATTTATGCTCTAGAATAGTGTATAATACTGTACATATAATATTACATAAAAAAGATAAAAACTAATAATGTTCTAAAACATATAGCTAGTTTTTTTTAATTTTAAAATAAATTGCTAGTTAATTTATCAAATAATACAATTTGGTACCGGTAGATAAATTTTTTCATAATAATATAAATAAATAAATTTTTATTTTTGTTACTAGCTATTTCAAATTTTAAAAATTACTAGCTATATGTTCTAGAACTATAATTTTTTTATTTTATTTTTGTTCTAGAATAGTTGTATATTATATATGTTTTGTTCTAGAACTCTTCACTGTTGCCATGGTAACAATGGTTTATGTTATAAAAATGCAGTTCTATACGGAACTGTTACCCATTTAACATAAATATAGACCTACCATAATAATGGAAAATAATGGAAAATTGGAACATGCAAGAGTTATAGGAAATGAATGGATAAATTCATATGTTCCAGTTCCACTAGAAATTTTAAGATGCAACCACGACTGTAGGTTACTACTGTAGTTGGCGCCTCTGGCTCGCTGCTAGCTTTTTATGTGATACAGTATGTTACCAAAGCCCAGCAAAGTGTAGATTCCCAGGCTGCACTCATCCTAGCAGCTTTTGACAGGAAGTCATCTCTCGAACAAATGGATAGCGCTGAGGGTTATGCTACAGCTGCTAAGCTTGTTAACAGTATTGTTTATTCAATTAGCAGCAAGCAAGAAATTTCTGCCCCACTTGCCGCTTATTTCATTGAAAGAACAGGTGAATTAGCTTATAAATCTCACGACTATGATAAGCTTCTTCTTGGCCAGGCATATGCAATATTACCACAAGAATAACATGATGCCCTACTTGAGATGGACGCTCAACGGGGAGGGGAGTTTATCGAACGATAACGCAGTGGTATGATTATTGTTTGCGTCCACTTGAATTAGAGGATGTAAACTTGTATCAATTTGTAAAGCTCTACGAAAAGGTTAAACGAAAACAAAATAGTGATGCCTTCTTATGAGCAGTCACTCTCAAAGCGAAACTCATGCAATAAAGCGGCAAAATTCGTTCGTTATACCAGATATAATTGGTCAACGTTTACCAGATAGGCGTAATCACTCAGAGGTCTATGCACAGCAAGCATTGCTACTTATAAATCCGTTTCGTTTATCTGATGACATTGTTCCATCCAATGGAAAAACGTGTGTTGAAACATTATCATCATATATTGATAATGCCCCAAATAATGATGGCGAAATCCTGTTGAATAATATGCAGGAGTATTATATTGGTCAGGAAGAGTCAAGCGAAGAACAACGACTTCTTCGGAAAAAGTCCGGTGGTGATCTTAATATCTCACACAGTAATGATGAAGGTGATGAATTATGTGACGGCAATGATGACGAGGGACCAAATTCCGCTGTATATAATGAGGATGATGAAAACTGCGCCAATGCATCAGGTCTTTCCTCCTCACTTGGACTTTGTATCATCCTGCTGGTACTATAGCACAAGCAAAGGTCTACAGAACCAACTACAGACACTCCAACGGAAGTGCATACGATTCTGCCTGGGACTGCACCACCGGACACACATAACGCAAGACCACTATATAAAAATGTCATGGCTAGCTATTGACACTCGTGTTGAACAAAGCATATTATGTCACATGTATCGTATTAGTCGCGGCCTATCCCCACCATATCTCGAGAACTTAGTTATTTTCGACCCAACTGGAATTAACCTTCGTAGGAGCGAGAACCGAGCCGTAATCCCCTCACGCAGAACTGCTGTTGGGTGTGAAACGCTGTCATTCTTAGGCCCGAGTCTATGGAACTCCCTGCCCAATAAACTAAAAAGTAAAATATCCCTGGAGTCATTTAAACATGGGATCAAAAACCACTATTTGAATATGCGCTAACAACAGCATTATATGATACGTACATACTATGATATCCTAACTCCTAATTATTAGTGATATGATGCTAATTTATAACATCTGTCTTAACAAACGGCCTGTGATATGGTGCTGGTCAATAATTCTAGAACCCTATAAGCCCTAACCCCCTTTAAATATGTATTTTTTAATATACTATGTATTTGTATTACTTTCTTTTTTAATCGTAGTTATGTGCATGTTGTTTTATACTTCAGTGTATTTACGAACTCTTATAATTGCGTTATTAACAAATGCCCTTACTTGCGGGTACCGATAAGCTGGCTCTATGCTATTATAAATATTATAGTGATATGATAACTGATTAATGATAATATAAATAACTCTTAAAACTCAGTATCTTATAGTATACTATGTATTTTAACTTTTGGTATATTTATAGTGTATTTTATAAGTATTTTAACTAAGTATTTTATATTTCGGGTGTATTTAACAGGCTCTTTTAATAACTTCTTCAACGAATGGCCTTAATGAACAGCCGTCTTGGATTAATAATGTAGTAACTGTATAGTACTGTATGTAAGAACCTTATTCAGAACCTTATTCTATTTTATCTCCATTAACATATTTATATTTTAATGTACGTCCTTTTACTGTGTATTTCCCTACACATTTCGGGTAATAATTTCGTTAATATTTTGATTGTTGCTGGGAATGGATAATTAAATTCGTACAGTAAGTACGAATTTAATTCGTTCATAATTAATCTATTGTAATTTTTATTTAAATCCGTGTAATCTAGTAATCTGTGTAATCCGTGTAATCTGTATCATAATTAATCTATTGTAATTTTTATTTAAATCCGTGTAATCTAGTAATCTGTGTAATCTAGTAATCTGTGTAATGTAGTAATCCGTGTAATCTAGTAATCCGTGTAATTTGTATCATAATTAATCTATTGTAATTTTTATTTAAATCCGTGTAATCTAGTAGGTACGAATTCAAACCGAATCTAACTCATTTATTTTATTTCGTATGTAACTTCGTGTAATCTTTATATCGATGATTGTGTATTTCTGATACTCTGCGATGCCAATCAATACCACACATAGACCACACTACAATTCCCCACAGCTCTATACTAAATGTTATATTACTCCTAGCACTCCCCTCGAACACATTCCTACTCCATTTTACACACGCCTACTAACCACACATTTACCACTACCGACAGACAATTACCATACCGACCATATCGATAACCTCCTCGCCTTAAGGGGACCCCCATGAAAACGAGACCATGTCTCTTGGGGCTATCCCCGACATCATCTAGACTCACACTCACCATAACTACTGTATAATGGATTATCTTGTTCCTTCCGGTAATGTTTAATTATGCAGATTTACTTTACTTATTTGATGTCAATTAAACAATTTCAATTTCAATTTCAATTTCAGAGTTTCAAATTCAATCACTGGTTGGTCAAGTAGTACCCGAAGTTTCTGTTTTGCAGAAATTTCACATGGATACTAGTGGCACTAATTGTAACTTGAGTCTTACATTGTTTGGTAATAATGAAGATCACCTTCATACTTCGATGTTCGACATTCAGACTATCATTGACCATTATTCATCAACTAATAGTGATCGTGTTATGGAAACCAATAATAAATCGGATATATTAGCCGATAACTTCCCTATCAGAGCAGCGGTAGTTGAATGTCTTCAACAGTCTTTATTAGATAATGTACAAGCTTCTCCAGAGCAAAAAATTGTCTATTCGAAATCAAACTGCCATATGCCCGAATCTTTATCAGGTGGCTGAATCTAAACAATTGAGTGGTGACCAGTTGGAAAGTTTTATTGCCATTGGTCGAGCTTTGTTAAATCGAATTTGTAATATATCACCATCCGATCTACCGATCAGTCACTGATTTATGTAGCTGGAGAAGGAGGCACCGGAAAGAGCCGTGTAATTAATGCTTTGCGAAAACTTTCCAATATGTGGAAACCAATTTCTGTGGTGATTATGGCCCCAACGGGAATTAGCAGTGTTTATATTTACCAATTTCATCTCGAGGTTTAAAACTGCCCAGTCGACATAAGATTGCTACACTGAGGAAAAGATTTGCCTCGGTTGATATGATTATTATCGACGAAATATCGATGGTTTCTGCGAGTCTATTCAGTAGAATAAATTCGACCCTTCAACTAATTACTGACAATAAACATGCGATGTTTGGTGGCATTCACATTCTCTGCTGCGGTGATTTTTTGCAGTTGCCAAGCGTCTCATCAATACCACTTACTAAAGACACAACAAATAATGTAGAAGCAATTGCAGGGCGAAAACTGTGGCTTCAATTTCAAGAAATATATATATTAAGGAAGAGCTGGCGACATATGCAAGATCCTGAATGGGGAAATATACTTTCTCAAGGTCGCCAAGGTATCTCGTCAAAAGAAAGCATTGCATCAATCAACGACAGGCTCATCCAATGAAAAGGTAAACTGAACTTATACATCTTACAATTATTAAAATTCATCGCAATATCTCATCATTATCGCGTTATCTCTATTGTTAATTAATACAAAAACCGCTCTTCAATCAATTTGAACGAACACTGAAAACATATTTTCAATGGTTTGAAATTATTTAATTCTCCTAACTTCCAAAATTGTGTGTTTCTTATATTCTGTCAAAATTTATATTTTATAAAATTATATTTTTTTTCTATATTTTCATGTTACAGATAATTTGAATGAAATAATTAGTGACTCGTTTTGTCCTATTGTTGTGTCGACAAATTCAAACAGGGTCGCAATTAACAATAAGATCGTTGGAGAAATAGGGCAGAACATAATACGGATACAAGCAGTTGTTTCAGGGGCGAATACAACACAGGTTTCCCTATTAAAATACATTCGTGACGACCAATGTGAAGGACTACCTCCAATATTGGACATCTTCTACGGGATGCCAGTCATTGTTAATCAAAACGTCGCCGTAGAGTTAGGCATGGCTAACGGGACCATGGCATATGTAAGAGGTGTACAATTCCCCAATGGAACAACTTTTCGGGAGGAGCCATTTGCACCAGGGCACAGCACTATAGTGAAACGTGCTTCACAGCTTCCCGATTTCATCATTCTGGAGCCCATGTTTATGCCATGTCCAGTAAACTTCCCTGGAATTCCGAATGGTTACTTTCCACTCATCCCGAATAAATCCAAAGTCAGAATAAAAGTTACGGCATCATTCGGGTTTAGTTTGTGTATGAAGCAAGTTCCAATGTCACCCTCTTATTCTCTGACCATACAAGACCCAGGGACTCACTCTTCAAAAAATAATTATTGGCGATTGGGGACAGACTGGTTGGAGTTCATTTAAGGGACAAGGTTGTTACGTTGCTTTATCCCGGGTCCCTACAAAGTAGGGATTGTATTTAATGTTCCCGCTTACAGAAGAATTTGCATTAAAATTTAAACCCAATAATGACCAGATAAGTGAACTCCAACATATTACTGATTTAGCCGTGAAATAGTAATTACGACTATAATATTATATTATAACTTTACTGGCACAATAAATAGTAGTATTCACTTCAATTTCTAAGTGTTCAATGAATTAATAATTGTTAAAGTGCTATATTATATTTTCATAATCTTGTGCATTTTCTTTGAACAATTCTGTTACTGTAATAAATAATATATTTTTTTGCAGTAGTATTATTATGTATATGAGATATATTATAGACTAGAAATTATACTTGCTAATCTCCTATTAATTTATAATTTATCAATTAATTGACTCATTTGATTGTGAATATACTCATTTAAACTTTACCGAAATAGGTTATGTGTAGAGAGGACAATGTAATGGAAATTGACGTAAAGTAAAAGTGGTTTAGAGTGTAAAAAATATTCAGCGCTTAATCTTAATGGCCTGTAAAATATTAGTTTCGGTTTGGTTTAACTTCGGTTCCTTCACGGCGTTTTGACGCCGTCTTTAATACTGTTATATGAATTGTGATACGTCTACGTTTGTCTTTGTTGCTGTTCATACACCAGCTTCTCATTTACCTTGGCGAAGAATGTTACATGAGTAGTAAATTTACCAAAAGTTACTTGGTACTACTACTGTATGGCCTGTGCTCACCCTTTCTGTTTTTATTTAAAAATAGCCAGACCCAGAGCTATTTTTTATTTTTATATATTGTTCTGTTGAGGTGAGGTCGGGGTGTTCGCCTCAACGTTTTCTTCTTGTATTTGCGTGGGCCGCTCAACTTCCTCCAACTCAATTTTTTCTACATCCGTTGCACGATGAAATTGACTGGTTCTAGTAAACAATTATGTCATGATCACCTTCTTGTCTACATCTTTTTTATCATAATTGGTCCAGTGAATACCAACTTACAGACTTACAGAGTTGTAACTTACAGAGTTATAATACAGAGTTATTAACAGTAAATAAAATGCAAACGTGCATTATTAAAAAAAAAATGGCGGAATTTTTACTTATAATATGTTCTAGAACATGTGGGGCGAGCCACGAAGTGAGTGAGCCTTAGCGTAGGGGTACCATTAATCAACATGTCGTTCCGTCGTTAGGGTGTCGCTTTTTTTGCAGTGTTCAATTTTGAACCACCTGGCTTTGCATATTGAACGTGCGATTGGAAATAAGTTCGTGCTACCCTTCCGCTCCGTGGGTGGTAGATGTCGCGGTTATGTATTGGTGGGTGGCAAGGGGGGGGGGGGGGGGGTGTAGATTAAAAGGACTGAACACGTACTGTCCCCCTTTCTTTGATTGATTGGCGGTGTGGGTGAATTTCTCAAATACTGATTTTGTGATACAGTCGCTCAATTTTAATTTGTATCCCATAACTGGGCCTCGTGCTGCGCGAAGGCCCCACGTACGTGTAATTATTATAGTAACAAGTACATTTATAGCACCATTACTATTTGTAATTGTGCTGGATTACGCAATGAGGACGGCCACAAAGGGTGAAGATCTGGGATTCACACTTCAAGAACGCAGTAGTAGATATCCGGCAACTACAGTCACAGACACCGACTTTGCGGATGACATCGCCCTGCTCTCTAATACGCTAGCAGATGCACAGCTTCTACTAAATAAAGTGGAGAGGGCTGCTAAGGAGGTTGGATTGCATATAAATGCTACCAAGACCAAATTCATGACCTTTAATGTTGATGGAAACTTGACAACCATTGATAATAATCAACTAAGGAAGGTCGATGACTTCCAGTACCTTGGATCATGGATAGAGAGTAGCAAAAAGGACATAGAAGTTAGGAAAGCAAAGGCTTGGGTAGCTCTATCAAAAATGGATGCCATCTGGAAATCAGATCTCTCCAGGCACCTGAAGACTAAGTTCTTTCGAGCCACAGTGGAAAGTGTATTTTTATATGGGGGTGAGACCTGGACACTGACTAAATCACTTGAACAACGAATTGATGGTTGCTACACAAGACTACTAAGGGAAGCCCTAAACATCAGCTGGAGACAACACATGACAAACGCCGAGCTTTATGGTACAATACCACCTGTATCAACCACCCTCCGTGAACGCAGATTAAGATTCAGTGGGCACTGCTGGCGAAGTAAAGACGAGGTCATACCAGATCTACTTCTCTGGCAACCAACTCATGGAAAGCGTAGTCGTGGACGACCTGCCATAACATATATATATCAACTTGAAAGGGATACTGAACTTGGGAGAAACGAAATTGCGACAACTATGGAGAATCGGGAAGCCTGGAAGGATCTCATTTCCACTGTCCGAGCTCGCTCGACCTAGTACTAGTATTTTGTATAAGATCTCATTTCCACTGTCCGAGTTCGCTCGACCTAGTAGTAGTAGTAGAAGTACATTTATCATAAAACAAGCAAATGGGCAATACTTGTTATACCTGTACAGGTAATTTTTACTAAAAACTTTGATATAGACAATAATTTACAATAGGGCTGATGCGCGGAAAAATTGTCGGGCTAGAAACAATTGAATAAGGGGTAACAAGGTGCCCTGAATCGAATGGCGGGGTGTGATTTTGTAAAAACACAAGGAAACGGTCGAAATGGCGGGTTTAAGGAAACGCTGGAAATCAATTTTTTTATGTACCATACATTTTGATTTTTAGTGATGATATACTTTTAGTGATGCTATTTTTAAGAGTTATTTTTATCAGAGATCTTAAGAAATAAATGTTAATACTGTAGACTGGCCCTGCGCGGCTCTTGGTACGATATTCGAAAAATCGAATCAATAACTCGGGATGCGTTCAATATGCTAAGCCAGCAATATGGGGCGCCGTTCTGGTCAAATGCACATGCATTCTCGCTGCGAGAATCTCGTTGCGAGAATACATTCTCGCAGCGAGATTGACTTCTCGCACCGAGAATGTGTTCTCGCTGCGAGAATGACATCTCGCTGCGAGAATGACATCTCGCTGCGAGAATGACATCTCGCTGCGAGAATGACATCTCGCTGCGAGAATAACATCTCGCTGCGAGAATGACATCTCGCAGCGAGAATGACATCTCGCAGCGAGAATGACATCTCGCAGCGAGAATGACATCTCGCAGCGAGAATGACATCTCGCTGCGAGAATGACATCTCGATGCGAGAATAACATCTCGCTGCGAGAATGACATCTCGCTGCGAGAATGACATCTCGCTGCGAGAATGACATGTGCATTTGACCAGAACGGCGCCCCATACAGCAAGCCAGGTGGTTTATATGAGTATGAAACCTACGCAGTACCGGAGTATCAATAGGCCTACCGGATTATGTTTTTTATAGACGAGATAGAAAACGTACTGGTGATGGAGTCGGTATATACTATATAGTGTATTGTATATACATCAGTACATAAGCGACTAATTTTCCAGTTTTCGTCGTGTTACAGTATTTGCAGTATAGCTCTGAGTTCATAATCGTATATTTATTTAAATTGTATTGTATGTGTCTTTTTTATGTTGTAAATAATGTGTATTTTATTAATGGCGCTGTAAACACTGCAGTAGCCTACTCTCGTACTAGGCCAGCCTTGATCAGTAGCCTAGCCAGTAGGCAGGCCTTGGGTACCGGTACTACGCACAAACTGACAACAGTCAGACAGAATGAGTATGGCAGGTATGGAGGAGTACCGTGACCATTTCAGCGACGATGAAGACAATCCCCCGAGCGACCGGTACCGCCCCATCGGCGATCCGTACGCGCCGCGCGGATTCGGGGAATACGATAAACAATACCACTATTACGGAGACTCTAACTCTACCGCCGCCAAACTAAAGGAAAAGTATTGGCTCACAAAACAGGTGGTCCGAAAAAAACTCGGCAAAAAGGAGGACGAGTGTATCCTCCAATCCGACGCCGAGTTGGACGCCAAACTCGAACTCTATAAAGCGATTCAGTCGTCCTGCGAGACAATGATTCGAGTTATCGAACTTTACCAGGACGGCATCTGTAGTTTATCCGCGGAGGAGCATGCCTTAGCGCGGTTCCTTAAGGAACAGGCGCAGTACGATAAAACGCGCGCCGGTAAGATGATGTTATCGGTGGGGAAGAGTTTCATTACCTCGTCGCAGCAGCGGTTGGCGGTACGGGTTCCGTTGGTTCGGCTGTATCAGGAGATGGAGACATTCAGAGGTTGGTCGTTCGTTATGCCTACCGTATGCGATTAAAAAGTCGGACAAAAAATGTTAGGCCTAGGGCCCCTACTTTCTTTCTGTTATTATGTATTAGGCCCTATTATATATCATCACATTTTATTAGTTATTTGTTTAATACTGTAATTACGGTGGCCCATAACTGTCACAGGATATAAAAATGAATGTCAGAAATTAAAAACCACGGCAGAAATTACAGAAGCTACGGCAGAAATTAAAAAGCCACGGCAGAAATTAAAAAGCCACGACAGAAATTAAAGAAGCTACGGCAGAAATTAAAAAGCCACGGCAGAAATTAAAGAAGCTACGGCAGAAATTAAAAAGCCACGGCAGAAATTAAAAATCCACGGCAGAAATTAAAAAGCCACGGCAGAAATTAAAGAAGCTACGGCAGAAATTAAAAAGCCACGGCAGAAATTAAAAAGCCATGATTATTACAATACATTATAGCAAATATTTTTTCCTAGGCCCTACCTATTTTTACCTATTTTTTTTTATTATTTTTTTTACCTATTTATTTACTGGCCGATAGCAATAGCTTGCAGTCGGCACTCATACTCAAATAATCTAGCAATAGCAGTTACTTTTTAATTTCTGCCGTGGCTTTTACATTTCTGCCGTGGCTTTTAAATTTCTGCCGTGGCTTTTTAATTTCTGCCGTGGCTTTTTAATTTCTGCCGTGGCTTTTTAATTTCTGCCGTAGCTTCTTTAATTTCTGCCGTGGCTTTTTAATTTCTGCCGTAGCTTCTTTAATTTCTGCCGTGGCTTGTTAATTTCTGCCGTTCCTTTTTATATACCGGTACTGTGACAGTTATGGGCCACCGTATGTAATAGTAATAGCCCCTAGTGTAATATTGAGATAATAGGCCTATCCAAATAATCACCTTTTTAGCTATGGCCAAATACGTTTCTATCGACAGCAACATTTAAAACGCTGTGTAAAAAAAGTTAAACAAAAATTCGGAGGATAAGTTAAAATATATAATCTACTCCAAATACTTACAAGTAAACTGTTAAAATTATCTGATAAATAATATACTGACATGTGACGGGATCAAGGGATCCCGACCGGTTTATTAGACTACGCGTCACCGTGTGGTATTGAAAATAAGTAGAAGTTTGTTGTTGCCGCTTTGATATTCGCTGGTTAATATTGGAGTAACTGGTAACTGAACAATAAGTGATAGCACAATTAATGATGGAATAACAGTATAGTACAGTAGTATACCGGTAGGTAGGATATATCGGTAATGATGACGGTGACGGTGTAAGATGTCACCGGTCTGCACTCAAACTAATGACTGAATAACTGAATTGATGCCTGAATGCATTGACAATATATGTAATCATCTCTACATTACTGTGGCCTTTGTCCAGTGGATGCTTTCCCCCGCTCCTATTGGCTGATAACCTACTTCACGCATCTCACCTCTGTGAGAGTGCTCCCCCCCCCCCCCCCCCCCCCCCCTGTTGGCCCTTGTTGGTTATTTTTCCCTCTCGAGGTGGTTTGACCTCTAACCTCCCTTTGTGTGGCTTTTGGGGTTTGTGTTATCCCCGTTATTGGGTGTGATACGAGATTGGTTGTTATCAATCTCGTATCTCCAATATTGCTGAAAAAGGTGCCACTTCCCAACTTTATGAGGGTAATGAGGCGGAATTGAATACGCTCACATGACAACTCAGCAACTGGTTCATAGTGTATAAATTCCCCTGTAATTCATCCCTATTGTTTGTCCCTCCCCAGGCCGGGCTATTACCGACTGCGCTATAACCGTGAGCCGCATGGAGGCGGCCCGCACCGAGTACAGGGGCTCGCTGCTCTGGATGAAGGACGTCTCCCAGGAGCTGGACCCAGACACCTACAAACAGCTGGACAAGTTCCGCCGCGTCCAGAACCAAGTTCGCGCCAATAAGAACCGCTTCGATAAACTCAAAGGCGACACCTGCCAGAAGGTGGATCTGTTGAGCGCCTCGCGGTGTAATGTATTCTCCCATATACTGCAGGGATACCATTCCACGCAGATGAATTACTGGGGGAAAACCCAGACGATGTGGGCCGATGTAAGTTGATAAATGGCCGATGCACTGTGTTTGATCACGTTCTAGAACACGGCTTGATTATTCCCAAGGTATAATTAATAACATGTCATGCAACGTGTAAAGTTCAATCTTTGCGCGTAATATCAAATATTTTGACCGACTTTTATTATTCTCTTTAATCACCCACTAAATCCCCCGAATCCCTCGTCACCTTGCCTTACAGGCGCGCAAAGTTTGAATTTACACCCGGTTACCTTGACAACAACAAGATAAAAATTCCAGAAAGACATTTTATTACATTTCTAGACCTTAGCCATATTACCCACCTAAACAAATTAGCTGTTTATAAGATCCGAAGGATTTGTTATGAAAATAATGTCCTAAATAACGGAAAGATCGGCCTCCGCTAATTCCAGCAACACGATTGCCGCATGTCCGATTGCCGCATGTCCGATTGCCGCATGACCTGTTATTTATTACACACAGTCCCCAGTATTATTAACGGAGATTATATCCATTTTATGCTCCGTATCGTGTGAAATCGTACGTTATTTAAAAAATGTGCCACTTTTTGTGCAGCTGTCGGTTTTTTTATAAAATCGTATACATTTTGTGGCTTTTCCTAACATAGATGGATCACTTATTAACCACCTGGGTTGAAGTTATCGTTCCAAGAGTTTGGCACAATGGACCTAGGGAGCCAATCTTTTATGAATTCCAAGAGTTTGGCACAAGGGACCTAGGGAGCCAATCTTTTGTGAATTCCAAGAGTTTGGCACAAGGGACCTAGGGAGCCAATCTTTTATGAATTCCAAGAGTTTGGCACAAGGGACCTAGGGAGCCAATCTTTTATGAATTCCAAGAGTTTGGCACAATGGACCTAGGGAGCCAATCTTTTATGAATTCCAAGAGTTTGGCAAAATGGACCTAGGGAGCCAATCTTTTGTGAATTCCAAGAGTTTGGCACAAGGGACCTAGGGAGCCAATCTTTTATGAATTCCAAGAGTTTGGCACAAGGGACCTAGGGAGCCAATCTTTTATGAATTCCAAGAGTTTGGCACAAGGGACCTAGGGAGCCAATCTTTTATGAATTCCAAGAGTTTGGCACAATGGACCTAGGGAGCCAATCTTTTATGAATTCCAAGAGTTTGGCACAAGGGACCTAGGGAGCCAATCTTTTATGAATTCCAAGAGTTTGGCACAAGGGACCTAGGGAGCCAATCTTTTATGAATTCCAAGAGTTTGGCACAAGGGACCTAGGGAGCCAATCTTTTATGAATTCCAAGAGTTTGGCACAAGGGACCTAGGGAGCCAATCTTTTGTGAACATTTCAGCAAAAAATTATTGTTTTTGGACAATTTATTTTGAAAATTTGTTTGGGCTATATTTTGGGGATCAACGATTTTTGAGATAGACAAAGTGTAGCAGTTACAAAATCAGTTCTAGAAGATACAAATGGCCAGTTTTACTAAACCAATACCCATGATTGTAACCCTAAAGCTGCTGAACATTGAGTTAAAACTAAAAAAAGTAGTTAGGGTATTTAGTAATGAAATAATTCAATTTCGACAAACTGAGAAAATGGTTGTTTAATACGGAGAGTCGTGAATATCCGCCATATTTTTTGCACAAATATTATCTGCATTTTGGAGTCAGCGTTACCTGGGGAAATTTTTTTCATTTTTCATATTTAAGATGAAATTATTGAAAATAATTGACAAAATTTTCAAAAAAATTTCAATAATTATTTTAAAAAATGCTGTTTTGAGGTGAAAAATCACTTGATGGTGAAAACCGATGTCACCACATAATAGCCCGTCTAACAAACTACAAAAATAGATTAATTTCTTAAATCCCGGAAAATTTCACTTTCCTTGGCGGTAATGGGCCCATTAATTGCATAACAATGATATTAATTTAATGTTATTTAATTAAGTTAATTTAATCAAATAATAATAACAATAATCATAATCCCCAACGGCTGGATATGATATAAATCAACATTATAAAATAAATTATACTCAGTCTAATATAAATCTAGAACATCTAATACAAATTTACTATCCTATTTAAAGAACCTATATCTAATTTAGTACAGTATTTGGTACGAATGCATGCAGAATGCAGATAATGGGCGGGGAACTATAGACACTATTAGAACGTGATGTTCAGACTGCACCCGCACTGACACATTGTCGCAACAACACACCCGACCCTGGTGTGGCTTCCGGCTCCGTCTGGCTTTCTCAATCTGGAGGTTGTAAGACATTAGCCGTAGCCCGCGTAGCCCCGTGAAACACATCCTAATGTTAGCTAGATTTAAATTACGGCAAAATATAAAATGTGTGGTAATAAACAAGGATTCATTGTATTTCTCTACGTTACAAATTTTGTTGCAGAGAGCCAGCAGTGTCCGGTTGAGATAATACCCTTTTCTGAACCTCCCCGACTGCATCTAAATCAGTAGAGAGGGAACCAGCCAGCAGTCCGGTGTGTTGTGGTTTTTACATAGCTCTACATTTTTCAAAAATTCGGACTAGTCTTAGTAGTTTGTAGCACTCAATGGATTGCTAATACAAAATCTACATTATATTCGTACAGGATAAGTTCAGAGATTAAATTTATATTTTTAGGTTGTTGAAAAGTTTAAGGGTTACCATCACTACGAGTTCAGTTTATTGAAAGACTTAACGGAGGAGACGAAGAAGCTGGAGGAGGCGTTGAAAGCGGCTCCTCTTAAGTCGGAAGAGCGGTCGGAGGAGCCGGAGGAGGAGCGGAACGAGCCCCAGGATTCCCTGATTAGTTTAACCGCGAGTTCGGAAATCGGAGAAAATCGAGGGGATATCGTGTCCGAGAACGGGGATATCGGGATGTCCCAGAACGATATTCTGGGGGATATCTTCGTGCCGGAGGCGCCAGACGATTTCTCCTCCCAGTGGACAGCCTCCTTCCCTGCGTCGCCTCCGCCGGAGGCTGCCCTAACCGGCGGAGAGTTCCTCCCGTCTCACCTACTCGACGGCAGTCTGGAGGATCTAATGGGAGGCGCGATTCGTCCGGACGCCGCTCCTTCTAGTGGCGCTCCTCCGAGCCAGCCTCCCGCGCCCTCCCAGCCGCATCCCGCTGCTGGGGGGAAGGGACCCGTCCCCAAGGCGACCGGCAAACAGGATATGTCGGCGTGGTTCAATCTGTTCGCCGAGTTGGACCCGTTGGCCAACCCGGACGCGGTCGGGAGTGCGGATGCGGGGCAGGAGCAGCGGAACTGCTGAGGGGCGGGATGATGGGCCGACACGGTTGGGCCGACACGGTTGGGCCGACACGGTGGGCCGACACGGTTGGGCCGACACGGTTGGGCCGACACGGTTGGGCCGACACGGTGGGCCGACACGGTTGGGCCGACACGGTTGGGCCGACACGGTTGGGCCGACGCGGTGGGCCGACACGGTTGGGCCGACACGGTGGGCCGACACGGTGGGCCGACACGGTGGGCCGACACGGTGGGCCGACACGGTGGGCCGACACGGTGGGCCGACGCGGTTGGGCCGACGCGGTGGGCCGACACGGTTGGGCCGACACGGTGGGCCGACACGGTGGGCCGACACGGTGGGCCGACACGGTTGGGCCGACACGGTGGGCCGACGCGGTTGGGCCGACAATGCTAGGCCTACACGTTACCATCTTGGCTGACATTTCGCAGTCCACCCCGAACTGCAGGGTGACGAGTCTACCTGAACCTATACCAATATAGGCTCGGGTTACTTCTTTTGGGTCCCAATATTGTCGCAATTATTTTTGCCTCGGTTCATTTAATAATTTAATGTTCAGCTCTAGTCGTCCCACTAACTACCATTTTATACTATTTATTCGCGGTTTTGGTGTTTTGAATATGATTGTGCTGATGTTTTATGTGTAAACTAATCGTAATTAATTAATTACTATTCCAACGTATTGATTACGTCGGGCCTTCTCTGTTAGCAGTCTATTTTTCGTATATTATTATATGTATTTTTTGCTTCTTAATAATATTTTAGTGGGGCTGCAGTTGTAGCCGTTTAAATACTGTAAAGATCAACCGGTTAGTTATAACTATTCGTTAATATTTGTAACAGTTGATTGGGTCCGGGCCAGCTGATCGTTTGGTTCAGTCTGTAAGTGAGTGGCAGTTGAGAGAACTCCATCGTCGGAGTGCGAATTTAAAATGAAGGATGGCGATTAAACTAACCAATAAGATAATCAGAAATCTAACCAATCACAATCACTCTGGAGCGTCTCATAGAAGACCTTTGACACATTTAACACGAACTCACTTTTTGTCTTGGGACATTAGGGTCGCGAGACATTATCGACCGCGAGACATTAATACACGCGAGACTTTGTGCCCTCGAGATATTATTGCCTGCGAGACATTAATACACGCGAGACTTTGTGCCCTCGAGATATTATTGCCTGCGAGACATTAATACACGCGAGACTTTGTGCCCTCGAGATATTATTGCCTGCGAGACATTAATACACGCGAGACTTTGTGCCCTCGAGATATTATTGCCTGCGAGACATTAATACACGCGAGACTTTGTGCCCTCGAGATATTATTGCCTGCGAGACATTAATACACGCGAGACTTTGTGCCCTCGAGATATTATTGCCTGCGAGACATTAATACACGCGAGACGTTGTGCCCTCGAGATATTATTGCCTGCGAGACATTAATACACGTGAGACTTTGTGCCCTCGAGATATTATTGCCTGCGAGACATTAATACACGCGAGACTTTGTGCCCTCGAGATATTAATACAATATAAAACACTTGAGTTCCCTATAATAATATGTGGTTCCTAGTCAATGCAGTATTACATTGATGGGTTCACAATTAAGTAATAAAACATGGGGTTCTATGCGTTCTATGGGTTCTATGCGTTCTATGGGTTCTATGTGTTCTATGCGTTCTATGGGTTCTATGCGTTCTATGGGTTATATGCGTTCTATGGGTTCTATGCGTTCTATGGGTTCTATGCGTTCTATGGGTTCTATGCGTTCTATGGGTTCTATGCGTTCTATGGGTTCTATGCGTTCTATGGGTTCTATGCGTTCTATGTGTTCTATGTGGTGGTGATTTTGGGCCACTTCGTTCTTTCATCTAGGTTTTGCTCTCCAGTTTTCCGCAAATGAAAAGCAAAATGTTTATTATTAGTTATTGCTTTCTCCTTTTCAGTAAAACTAGTTTACGGTACTTACTGACGTGTAGGACAGCATGTACGTAGAGACATCGGATAGCACTTTTTGATATCGGATTCCCGGCAGACGTTTACCGGGTATTCAACTTTACAACTTATATTTTTATATCTTAAAAATAATAATACAGTATAAATTCCTTGATGAAATTATCCGGCCATATATCCGACCGAGCCGGATATCCCAACCATCCAGATATCCGTTCGATATCCGACCAATACAGATATCCTACACACCCCTGTAATCCGACCAATACATATACCCGACACAGCCAGAGATCCAGCCTGGTTTCCGGCAATTCCATCGGATATTTTATGTTATTATTTTTATGAAATAAAATTGCAAGATGTAGAGTTTAATCTCTTGTAAAAGTCTGCCGGATATCAAAAAGTGATATCTGATCTGCATGCTGTCCTACAGCAGTATCGGTACTATAGACTAGTTTTTCCTACAATTCTGAAAACGTGAATGCAAAAACTAATAATAAACTTTTTGCTTTGGATTTTTTTTATTGAGAAAACAAAAACTAATAAAAACCTTTTTTGCTTTTCATATTTGCGGAAAACTGGAAAGCAAAAACTCAATGAACCTATGTAAATAGAACGATGCGGCCCAAAATCACCACCTTAGTTCTACCGCCGGTGAAATATTTTAATATTTTTTCTCCGCTGACTTAGAGCTAATTGATGTTTATTATTTTAATGCACAATATGTCTAACATTGCAATGACAGGTAAATGTTATTGATCGTTGATAGATACTTTATAGATACTTTATAGATACTTTATAGATACTTTATAGATACTTTATTTCGCAATGAACTTTGATAAAAACTGAATCTCCCAGCTCCGGTCTAAAATCTCTTAATCATGTCAATAAATGTAATTATCACCCTAACTAATTACATTTTTGTATATATTACTTTCTCTCGCACTCGCTCACTACATCTGTCCATCTACAAAACCACACGGATCAGCATCCTGTAAAGTGCTACTTTATACACACGTACAGTATTTAAATATTATATTTTACGTCAATAATTACATTTACAAGTGGATTTCAACCGTAAAAAGAAAATTAAGGTATAATTCACAACAGCCATTATTTACCAGGGAAATCAACAAATTTGTCATATTTATTCAGTAATAAACGAATACTAGCTATTGATTTACTTGTCGTACAGTATAAGTTTTATTTGTCAATTCGTCCTATATGTAATAATATAACTTTCCTTAAACATTCCACGTTCGTTTCGCTATTTGGGTTTGTTATGTGCAGTTTTTTTATTTTACCAGTTGGTAGGTGCGAAGATCATTATTTGAAGTCTACATTTACTTATTATGCGATTATAAAATAAATAATGCTACCGGAGGTAATTTATACTATTATTGTTATTTATTTACAAGGTACTTTGTGCCTTATTGAAAAATGTAGGCCGAACACATTGGCGCAGCATTTCCCTGTACGCGTAGCTACAGTACGCGTAGTTTGTAATTTCCATGCCTGTGGTCATTTAAAGATAGGGCCAGACTTACTGCCTTTTTAACAACAACGCGAAGGTGTTATGGAACTGCGCGTAGGTATTTTGAAACTACGCGTAGCAGTCCTGATTACAAAGATTTTTAATTTTAGGTCCGGTAGGGCAGAGTTTTTAGGCAAGTATCGGTATATACTGTATCTGATTATCAGACTAACGGAACCGGTAGCTCACCTCTCTCTACATACAGTATTGGTAATAAATAATATTCGGCTCTTTCACATACAAACACAATATGAATATAAAGTAGACTTAAAGTTCATATAACAGTTGGATAATTTAAATATTATTATACAGTACTATACGCTACCAGTCTACCGGTGAAGAGGTTAAACGAAAGCTGGTAATACTGTATATAATTCAATCGTTTCGTATAAACAAAATCAAGAAGTCAAGTCTACAAAATCAAGTTAGACAATTAGTCCCCCCCCCCCCTCCCCCTTACAATGAATGGGTTAGCACATTAAATATATCCTTGCCTTCTCGTGAACAATGGCAATAAATGGCAATGGAGAATCGATAACCTATTTCCTTTAAACTATTTTTGAACTCTAAACATTATACTGTAACACATTATTGCGCGAACAACACTTGAAGTGAAGTTGTATGTATCTGCGTATACTACAGCACTACAGGGTGGTCAAAAAAACCTGTACCCATGTAAAGTGCTATAAAAACTTTTGTTACATTATGTCAACTTAACAGCGTTCTGGTGAATTACTCGTAACGCTGCAAAGTACTACTTTGCAGCGTTGCGGCCTATAGGACGGAACGCTGCAAAGTAATCAATGACATGGAAACAACTTCAATTACCGTATTCCAGAATGTATTATTTCCATTTATGTTAATGAGTGCTGCTTTATTATCCAGTTTGCAGTGACGGGACTAGCTACTGGATGTAAATAATTGTTTAACGTGTACTGTAATCCATTATGGCAAAACGTCCAATAGAAGACACTAAATTAACCAAAGAAAGTGACGACAGTGTTCAGTAAAACTGAACGTATACAGACGGTGAATAAGTTTGCTTCAGTCGACTAAAGTCAAGACGGATTAATGATTTATCACATCCAAGCAGGAGATAACTTCCAATAAACTTTAATTAGATTTAAATGTATAATTAATACTGTATACCAGTGTGCCTGTTAATAAATTTCACTTATATTCGATATAGTACATGATTAAAATGTATAAATGAGCATCCATAAAATCCTTTCTTCACATACCGAACGCTGATAAGTTGACATAATGTAACAAAATTACATACATCATTGCTTGCAAAGGTCACTTTTCAGCGTTAAAGACCCTTGTTTATTTATATAAACCTCCCTCGCTGCGCTCGCTCGGTACATAAATAAACTCGGGTCATAACGCTGCAAAGTGCTACTTTACACACAATGATGTAAATAATTATAATTTATATCAAAACACATCGAAAGTTTGTAGTCGGACATATGAATAGTTTCGAACACTAAATATCAATCTATAGAGCATATTTCATCATATGTCTGTCTGTCTGTCTGTCCGTTTCAAGGTATCTTAATCAAGTATCTCAATTCAAGGTATCGTATCTTTTGTATGAATCACCATGGGGCCACTCGTGATAAAAAAAGGTTAATTGTTTATTATCAGTTGCCATATCAACAGGTTGCTATGACTCAGGGTTTAGATAAAACCCATACGAATAGCAGGCACCATCTTGCATAGCACCCACCATCTTGCTGAAACCATTGACGTTCCTTGAAGACTACTCTCATTCTAACCCAGTACTTTTACCATCCTCAAACCAAAACGGCCCTTATCAAGCCATGTCGGCTAATTGCTGCCCAAGCCGTACACTTCTGAGCGTGAAAGTGGCCTCTCCAACACCTCGTCTGCTTTCTGGCTACCCCAGAAAATACAGTTCTTAGAGTTGACTGGCCACTAAGCTGAAAGTGATCCACATCAGAAAACCAGACATCATTCAGAAAGTCTGGACAATGTTTAGACTTGGCGACAAACCATTTGGCCATCTCAACTCGTTTAGTTTTATCAGATTCTCCCAACGCGTGTTTGATCTAAATGCGGTAAGGGTAAAGTTTAAGATCTTTATGGAAAACATTTGGGATCGTACCACGTTTTAATCCAAGCTGTTGGCTGCGACGACGTGTTGACAACTTGGGGTTCGACTAAATATATTCGTTTACCTGAGAAATTACCTCGGGAGTCCGTATTAATTTTCGCCCTGATTGTGTTTGTCGGTGGATAGACTTAGACTTAGAATTCAGTTTTAAGACACTTCCATGTTTTCGAAACTTCTCAACCCACCAATTTATTGTTGCTTACATGGAATATTAATAGTTCGACAATTAAACTTGTTCTGGTACTGCGATCTGGTAATTCTATATGAACGCGTTTATAAGTAAATTTCCACAGCAAAAGCTTTCTGGTCAGGTGTCGGAGGCATTGGAATAAAGGTAGTTTCCATACCAACAATAAATTTAATTAATGTTATTGGTGTTCTTTCAAAGCAATTTTACAGTAGGCCTACCGCTTGCAATTCTAATGGTTATTGTTATGGTAACCGGTATTGATGATATTGAGAATGTGCGCGGCAGTATTCAATTTAATTTTTACCTCGAATCGGGCTGGGTTTTAGTTGAAAACCTGCTATTCGTGTGGGTTTTGTCTAAACCCTAAGTCAAACGGACAAACAGCCAGACAGACATTTGATTAAATCGTCTATAGATTGATATTTAGTGTTCAAAACTATTCAGATGTCCGACTACAAAATTTCGATGTGTTTTGATATAAATTAAAGTTTTTATAGCACTTTGCATGGGTACAGTTTTTTTTTACCACCCTGTACTACAGGGAGTATACTGTAAACGTACAGGTATAGGTGACATTTCTGTTGAAAGCATTTTATGGGCGTATAGTTAGGAGCCCGCTCTACAGCGGGATACTTACTTACTGTTAAATCTCAGGTGATATAACACTGACTGACGACTTACTCACTCACTGATAATAATCCAGGTTCAAGCACACTTCCTACCTGGCGTTTTTGATGAAATGTTTCAAGTACATTGCTTTTGTGGTTCATAATCGCGTTACAAAATTTCAGATCGATTTTTACTGTATATGTGGTATTCGATATATTTCGTTTTTTGACATTATTTTGTCGCAAAATTATATGTATTTAGACATTCATTGACAGTTGTGGCAATGGAATAGTGAGTTGGCTTTATGAGTATTATTGGAGGGCCGGTCTGACCCATTAGAATAGAATACATCAAAGGCAGCCCTATTAATTAACTAGAAAGGCCAGCAAGTGGTTATAAGGAGACCGTTCATAGACAAACAGGTTGGGTCCCTCCTCATTCATTATCATCAACCTATAGTACATTTGAACGGCCCAGTGCTTATAATTCAATCAGCTGGAGCTGGCCTACCACCTAACACAGCAGTGAGAAACCTTATAGATTTTAGACAAATGTTTAGTTTTCTTACTGCTGCTGACTGACATAGTGTTTTCATGAGTTAAATGCTGGGGACTCCCCTCGTGAACTAAACAGTGATTTATATATAATCCGATCGATTTCCAGCTTGATTTCCAGCTTTCAGCGTTCATTTGTAATAGTCTTGGCTAGGATTCTTCCCCCGGGCTCCTTCCAGCCAGCTTGCTGGCTCTCTACTATACACTGTGTAGTCTATTGATATTGAACATACATTATTGTCTTATTTTGAACCGCCTGGAAGTGGGTGCATGTAAAGAGCGGACTGCGGACTGGCGGACTACGGACTGGGGATTGCCAAAATCCGCGCGGTCAATTTGAATTATCGACTTCCAAACTAAGAATCCGCTCTTTGTTGTCTGGACAAATGGCGGACTGAAGCCGGTAAATTGTAACCTGATTGGCTCAATCATGTACATAGGCTGAAGCTGAAAGGGAACTTAAAGAATGAATCATTCCATTTGGCTTTTAAATTTTTACCATTGTGCAACACTGTAATACAGGAAATAATTATCCTATACAGTAATTACGTGGACTGTTGATTAAGGGCCTACTATATTACCAATCAATATTATATATATTAGACCATTACACAAATTAAAATTACAAATACAAATACCCACCTACTATATAATCAACATTCTACGGATTTTCAGATTATTTATTTCAATAAATATTTTTATATAATTCCTGCCTTTAGAGTTTATGTCACAGTTGTCTGTTCGCAAATATAAAAGAGCGAATATTCGGACATTCGGACATCGGATTTTTTTGACAGCCTTAAAATGAAAAACACGAACACCTGATCGGCTAGTGCTTTTTTTAATGCTTTTTTAGTGTGGGCTGTGATATCCTACATATCTGACATACGATTAACTGGGCCCATGTGAAGTATACCAGACTTTCTGCCGTTATATTTCACTTTGCAGTTACCCCCATGTGAAGAATACCAGGTTTTCACCAAATATACAGGTTACAGAAGGGCTGAATCTAACCAAAACAATAAACGAATTAGTATATGTACAGGTTATAAGACAGAAATAAGCGCTATAAAACACTTAATAAAGATAAATTAAAAAAAATAAATAATCTTCATATATAAAATTCCAATAAAAAGTCGACCGAAAAGTGAAATCCTGGTATTCTTCACATGGGCGATTAACTGTGGGGCGAGCAACGTAAGTCCAGGTGAGCCTTAGCATATGGGTATAAGTGGTGGACCCGTCTGTCGTTGTCATCGTCGGAAATGTTTGAACGCTAATAAGTCGGTCAATCTTGGAAAAATAATGTTTCACTACTAGTATGTACGACTAATATGTTTCAATTATGTTCCAATTTTGTTTCAACTAACAGAGGCATAATAGTGGCAGTACGAGCCAACCTCCCCCCACCCCCCCCCCCCCCCCCCCCCCTTTTTTTTTGGACGACCCCAACGTAAAAACTTTTAATTTAAGTAACAAGCAAACAAGGAATATCTTATAAGGTCGCGGTTCACACCTTTAAGCAATAAGCATAACTCTGCTTCGGCAGCAGAAGTACATACTACAGTAGTCCCAAAGTCTTTATCTAAAGTAGAGTTACGAATGAATCATGCTTAAAAGTGAACCGGCCTTAACCTGAGAGATTTTATTGAAAGTTCAAGAGTTCTTCCTACTGCCTACATAATAGGTTTTCAATATAATAGGTTTCCATCTCTGTGTCACAATGAAAACATTTAAGCCAATAAGAGGATTCAGGAAAGTTCCCTTTGGGCCTATGTAAATGATTGAGCCAATCAGGTTACAATTTTCTGGCTTCAGTCCGCCGTTTGTCCAGACAACAAAGAGCGGATTCTTACATTATAATGCTATAATTCAAATTGACCGCGCATATTTGGGCTTTTAATTGACAATCCGCAGTCCGTAGTCCGCAGTCCCCAGTCCGCTCTTTACATGCACCCCCTGGAAGTAGGCCTACACAGACTAATGATAAACGTCGTATACGCATGGAGCACCTACGCGTAGTTTGCGTGGGACCTACATGCAGACATGTAGCACCTGCCTACGTGAGCTACTCACGCGTATCACGTTGCGTATTTAATGTTAAAACTCTGAAACTGAAACTGGTGATAATGTGACCCAATGTCTGAATGTGTCGAACTATGCTTAGCTACGAGTAAAGGTCCAACAGATTTACCCAGCATTTCAACTTCAATGAACTTGCGCTGGGAGCAGGCGTAGAAATGTCCTACGCCGGGCAAGGCAGGCAGCTAGGTGCAGAAAGGGCTGGCCCTGGTGCCTGGCGCAGAGATGTCAATCAATGAATGTGCTGTATTGTCTGATGTCGGATTTGTATTGTGTATAGTGAAAGTAAATGACTTGCCAAGCCATTCTGCCAGAATCTGTAATCTGCATTCCAGTAGGCCTACAGTTGTTTATCTGTTTATTGCTTTATTCAGGCAGTCAGGTACTGGTATTGTTTTACAGTACAGCATACAGTGCTGCAGTGTACCGGTATCCGTACGGGTACGCCGTACAGCTCCCTGTTTACAGCCGTACCCATCCTGCCATCTGCCTGATGCTGACAGATCGGTCAGCCGGTCCCGGTAGCAGCAGCAGCATCGTACACTGACAGACTGCTGGACTGATATAGATGAAACACTGTTACAAAAGTCGGTCCACTTCACTTTGATCCCACCTGCAGAACTGGACATCATGCCGACTTTGCAAAAACTGTGCCCAACAAAAAAAGTTATAATAATACCAAATACTGTAATATCAGAATATGAAACCACTCATTCAGTCATTCACCCATAACACCAATACAGCTTAGACAGTTAGATGCCAATGTAAAATAATATTGTGGTAATTAGATGCAGTGTAGTCTTGTGCTGTTGTGGTTAATATACACTTGCGTTCTATATACTGGTATATTGTGGTAATTAGATGCCAATCAGTCGGTGAGAAGTCAAAAATTGGACTTGAGTCCAAAATTGGACTTCGACTCCAGTTCAAGTCCAAAATTGGACTTCTGTGAGTCCAATATTGGACTTCAAATCAGCCAATTGTTCCAGGGCAGCAGGGCCTTGGGTAATTGGATCGGGCGGGATTTTTTTTTTTAATCGAAAATATATCAAAAAATAAGAGTTTTGAACAGGGGGACCTGAAATTCACCAGGGGGAACTTTTTTTATAAGGCTTTGAATTTTTACAAAAGTCCAATATTGGACTTTAAGTCTAATTTTGGACGTGACATTGAGCATTGAGAATCAAACTTAAAGGTACATGAAGCATGACAGATGAGAGACAGTCAGACAGCTATTAAGTTATGGAAAGTTACCTTTGCAGCTCTGTATGTATTTTCAGTGTACTGTACTTAGAATATAGGCTAAATGGTACATTCTAGCATTCTAGGTACTTTGTACTTTACTTTTAGCATATTGCAGTATTGTTTACATTCATGTTATGTCTAACCTTACAGCCTTATGTACCCAGGATTTTAGAGCAGTAGAGTCTTTAGGACTAGATTAGATTATGCTCCAACAAATATTTAATTACAAATTATATTTGGTGGAAACTGGTAGCAATGCCAGGTTTGCCAACAACAGCTGCTGCTAAGGCTAACTACAGTACAAGCTATGATTTTGTCTAAGGCTATGGGAGCCCTATCAGAAAGAAATACTACAAGTTGATGCTACCACCATCTCTTCTAATTTTTCCATACAACAGGAAGGGTGTTTTAAAACAGCTGTATAATGAAAGGGGATTAGTAACTGATTAACGTGTTGGGGTCTCCACATAATAAGTACAGAAGTAAGAAGTAACACACGTCATAATTATAAACCAATTGAGGGAAAGGAACAGGTTACAGAGGCAGGCTTTTCTAACTAAAACAATAAACGGCCACTTTTGACTTTACCAATTGAAGGAGCCCTATCACCTCACCACATACTACTACTACAATCGGCATGCTGCATTACAGCTGCATTATATATATAGACCCTATTACTGTATTAACACTAATCGGTACAGACTTGTGGTCTTTACTAAATGGTACATGTGTGCTACAATTTGTAGTCATGTATGTCCCCCATGTCAATTGTATTTACTAAGTAATTTCAATAGGCCTATATGGTTCATTTGAGCTGTAAAACTAAATTAAAACTAAATTAAATTTGCAATTATTTAACTGTCTAACCAGGCAGCCAGACTGCAGACTGTCATCCTGAACTGAACACAATGTTGTTTTCAGATCTGCATATCATGATCAGGGTGATTTATCACATATTTCTCCCAAATAGACTACTTTAAACATACAGAATATATTAGAGATCGCCTAACAAAACTGGCACAGCCCATCCATATCGTTAGTTTCTGATATTTTAGGGGAAAGGAGCAGGTTACAGTGACTACTGGTAATTATTCTAACCAAAACAATAAATGACTATTAATTCACAATTCTTGTAAGAATATTATCAAATCGTAGACAGCGAATTAGAAATTTGAATCGTTGAAAGCCAAGAGTAGCTTTAAAGAATGGTGGTCCATCAATCGGATGCCAGAGCTCTTGAATGTTTTGATGTGCGCTTTTATATATATATACTCCTGTCATTATCAGTACAGCCAGGCTCGCTTTTAGCTCAACAAATGAAAACTGAATGAATGTTTTTCCAAGTTTTTCACCTAGGATTCGACATTTTCTATTGGTCTCACGCAATATGATGTAAATAATTTATATTGTAAAAAACATAAAAAAACTATCAAGTTCCGTTATTGGGTTTTGTAAAACTCTAGGTACAACTCTGACAATATCTATCCGTGATTTCTTTCTTGGTTTGGGTTCTGATTCAACATACTCATCACCAGAACGTGCTAAAATGATATTTTCATTTGTGCCTGGTAATGTGGATATAGATTCTCCTGAATCATACTCACTCTCACTACCACCACTACAGCTGCTCTCGATCTCAAGTTCAAAATCACTATCACTCAATAAACCTGAAATATTATCAATGTTTGAATCACAGTCATTTTCACTTTCCTCAATAATATATTTTCTTCCCCTTCACGTGCTTCATCAGATGAACCTTCACTGCCATCATGAACATCTTCGCCAAATATTATATGATGTTCTAAACTACGCCAAACTCTGGACATTTACGGAAACCGGGTGGGTACGTACATATAGAAATAGAATAATAAAACGTACAACCTACACAATGATGTTGCAGACTTACTGACTGACATATACAGTATGATTTCGTTTTGTCAAGTAATAATTCTTATTGTAATTGTAATAATGTAAAGACCCAATCAAAATTGACTTTGATTAAATTTATGGTTGGGGAAATCGCCAATAAGATAATTTTTCAGATGGGCAGGTGCCTCAGAATTAGCTATTGAGTGTTGTTGTGTAGCATGAATGTGTAGCTCTTACCTAAAACATCAATATTACTTTACTGACTGTATATAACCTGTTTCTGCATCATATTGAACACAACCCCTCACTCTATAACAACAATTTCATATGTGATTATATGGAGAACTCAAGACTACATTTTGTAGTTGACATGTACCTTTGGAGGTTTTCTATTCTCAGTGGTGTATAAATAGACATTTATGGTCATAGGAATGTTTAAGCATATATTTAATGCCTTAATCTAGGGATAGATGGCGCCTGGAGTATTAATTCCAAAATTTCTTTAACAAACTTGATGCTGAAACATTTCGGACTACAAAATGTAGCACACATGTACGTATTAGTGTTAAGAATGCTGTGCCGGCTTGTTGACAAAAGTGCGCCTCCACAACTCCCTTACACTCTTACAGCCTTATCACCCATGACATTTGCTAGATCATCCGCATTTTCAAGGCCAGTGTCCTTTAAGACAGTAAGAAAGATGCGTCTCAAGAAAGTCATGGGCTGTCCACCATGCTTATTCACTCCATGAGGTGCACTGGCTGGTCCTCACGGCTTAAAAGCGATGTCCTGCAAAGCGGAGGCGGCTTTGTTCTAGTGTCAAGCTTGGGGGAACCAATGACTGAATGAGACACCTCCAACTCCAATGTTATATAGTGTCTGGTTGGAGATGCAGAGATGTGTATATTGTACTTGACACAGTGAACCTAATCAAAACAATTAGTCAATAAACATTAACTCAATTAGGCCTACATAATAGGTTACAGTTTTCAGTAGTCTTATTTTTGCCATACGAAAATACCACAGGTATGGGTATGAAATGAATGAACTATACAGCTATAACTCAACTACCGCTACCGCGGTATACACCGCTAACGCTAAGGCAGTAAGGCTACCGCAAAGCCATACCACTACCCCAAAAAGTAACTACTGAGTACTGATGTCTGACTGTACGTGTGCGATCCCTGCTTATAATACTTACAATAATTAATTTGATCATTAAAATAATGTTGCATTGTAATTATGTAATATATATGTACTGATACGGGATGCAGTTTTGATTTAAATAACCGATATACATCATTATGGCAGCATGGGTACACTTGGAGTTGTACTAAAGTCCAATATTGGACTTTGGAGTCCAAAATTGGACTTGAAGTCTAAAATTGGACTTGAAGTCTAAAATTGGACTTGAAGTCCAATTTTTGACTTCTCACCGACTGCCAATGTAAAATAATATTTACCCAACGATACCCAACGATTTTGTGTTTCTATCACACTCTGTGTACCGTATGTTATGTTTTCCTTTTCATTTTCAGTGGCCGGTTTCACGATTTTTGACATACCAACTAATTGAACAATAAAATAGATATTACAGTACCGGTTGCCGGTATTACAAACCGACACTGTGCCGGTAGCGGTTAGGTTGGTTGTTTATACATTTTAGAACCGCCCTGCACCGGTCAGCCTCTACCTGTCAACCGGCCAAAATTCCCGATCCTAGGCCAATTGGTAGAACAACGCCTGTGAAACTTTAGGAGCGTTCCTACAAAAATTTACTATTGTAATACCGGTATTTCAAGCTCTAATAAATTAAAATGGGGAGGAAGAAGATTCAAATCAGTCGCATCACCGACGAGAGAAACAGACAAGTTACTTTTACGAAAAGGAAATTTGGTCTTATGAAGAAGGCGTACGAGTTGTCTGTTCTATGTGACTGCGAGATTGCTTTAATCGTGTTTAACAGTACAAACAAACTGTTCCAATACGCTTCGAGTGATATGGATAAAATATTGTTGAAATATACCGAGTATAACGAACCACACGAGAGTCGAACTAACAAGGATATAGTCGAGCAATTGGCTCGTCGAGAAAGTAAAGGTAAGTCGATCGGAAATAAGTATAACCCTATTTATTTTGTCACACACCACCCTTTATTTTATTATTTTTCTCCATTGATAAGTTTAAGTTTCATTAAATAGATTGTTAACCTAGTATATTATAACATAAGAACAGTAGTGCTTATGGTAATCGGATTACAGGCAGGACAAGGACACAGTACAGTATGGTGTCCCTGTCTATTCCATGCCCTTGGCCTGTTTCATGTCGATTTCCTTAAGTAACTTCGACTTGATGGGATATGAAGTTTCCTTCATTTGAATTTGCCTCATTCAATCATATACTGTGTACAGTACACCGTCAGACCGTATATACATTATACATATACACCGAATTTTCTAATCTAACTTTGAAATCCCATGGTTGTGGTTTTTCAAAATTTGTTTATAAATTTGTGCTAATTCGTGGGCAAAATTTCGTATGAAGTGTTTCGTATAAAATAAAATGCGTTTATGGAGAAACTGAAACTGAATATATAGGCCTATAGGTCAGGCCTATATATATAGGTTCCAGTTTGTGGACTTTCCTACTCTGAAATTTTCTCGTTTCCACTACAATGGCGCTCGGAGTACTGGATTATCGCCTCGCACTCGAATAATAAACCGGTAGATAGGTTGAACGACTAAACGATATCGGTTGATCTCGTAGGTTGTGAGTCGGGCGACGATATAGAAGATGATATACTACTGAGTTCGGAAACTCAGGACAAATATTCCCGGATTAATAAAGAATTCAGCGATATGATTAACTCTCAACAGCTCCGTATCGCCGCTCCTGTACAGAATACATCGTTCGTGACGTCATCAGAGGTAAGTCTGTACGTAACGCATAACGGGTTATATAAATTAGTCATATAGAAATAGGCCCCAAGCTTGACGCTTTCATACCTTTAGATCTTTGGATGAGCCGTGACACTAACTGCCTTCCATGGAATTAGTGATGAGAGAACTTAAACCTGTAATACCGGTACGTACTTTTATTTGGTTGTGTTTCCTGCTACGGCTATTTTTATGCTGTATGGTTGAGGAGTGTGGTCTGTTGTAGGTCCAAGCCTATTCTTTGTAATTAATAATATGATAGACCAACTAGACCCTCATAAATACACAGTTCTTGTTATTGTTCATTATGACTTACATACTCTATAAAAATTTAAGCCCAAGAGTCATACATGCTTTGTTCTTAAATAAATTTCACTAATTTAGTTTTTGTGTTTTTAAATAATGGCTAATGAAATGACATGGCATGGATTGGCGATGGTTACTTAAACACAAATAATAGCGGGGTTGTTTCTCTCGCGTATCTGTTAAACTAATATAATAGGATAGCTGAACTCTAAATACCTGACTGGGGAAACCAGAGCGCATCTCTTTCGGTTTTAGTAAAACTTTAGATAGAGATAATAACAGGCCAAACAGGGTGTTTTATTTTTTATTTTTTCTTTAGTATTTTTGTGTTTTACGGACTTCCTTTATTCAGAAATATATCTAATGTAATAGAACAGTATGATAATGCTTTCCATAGCGAAAACGTATCAACCGACCCTAATGGGGCTCGAACCCGGTACCTAGGTTTCAAACTTCCGGTAATCATCAGCCGGGTGGTGATTGTGTCTATAACAACTGAGCTACCAGGACGGGTGAAGAATTTATTCGCTATGGAGGCGGAGGTGGCTGTCATATTTCGGCCTTATAGTTCTACTTTCTTTGAATGATTAGTATGAGGCCAAAGTATTATAGCCCACTCTCCATAGCGAATAAAATAGTAGTACAAATATATATATAAATATATTATATATATAATATATATGTATAATACAAATAATAGCTGATTACACTCAAAAAATAAAACTGTAACCTGTTCTATTGTGTTTAGTTTATTGTGGTGGTTTAAATAACGCGCCACTGTAACCTGCTCCTTTCCCTAAATTGAGAATTTAACATTGTGAGGCGGGATATTAATTCGCCAAGGCGGGTTTTGCGTCGAGTCACCCCCCCCCCCCTGTCTCCACATAATATATTTAATTCACCGTCACTCCACCCCACAACGATTCATTTATTGTTATTATTCAGAAAGTGTCTGTCTGATCGTAATGTTTCATTGTTCCTCATATGAGTCTGTATGTTCTTAATGGTGAATTTATCGTAAAATATAATAATATTTGGCCCCAATGCGACTTTTTTAAAATGTAACAAATATTTTGATTTTCTCGTCTGTCGCTGTAATTTAGTTAATTGATTAATAAGAGCACGGTCCTGCCGTTGGTTATATGTTTCCCACGTAACCAATGTTCAATATCAGTGCGAAATAAATTGAGTGATGTGATGATATTATATTGTTGGTAAAAATATTTATCAAACTAAATCACACCGCACAACATAAGGGAGTGGGATCTCTGGAAGCGATCAGAATTCATCTCTCTCTAGGGGAAATCTACGCAAGTAGTACCTGATTAAAACTATTAGTCTGTGTGTATTATTGGACCTAATACTATCCCGCTATCGACTCTCGTTTATTGTTTTGGTTAGAATGAATATATATAACATGTGATTATAACCTGCTCTCTGCCCCTTATTTGATGGTTAACATTTTAATTCCGAGTCGAGATATTAGTTCCCCGGATGGGATTAGCTTCCCCCGGGTTACAAATTACTTTCTCAGATAATATTTTATTACAATATGATACTCTTCTGCTTTCTCTTTCAGTTCCATCCACTCTCCCTGTCGGTAGCTCCGTACAACGCCGGCCCATCCAACCTACACGACTCCATGTCTCCGTTGGAACTCCAAGAAACCTCCCCGACTAGCCGTTTAGTCGCGCCACCACAGAGCCACACTACCTCGCATATTAATACATCACCACTCAGCCACCAGGGGTCGCTTCAAAACACCCAAACCCAGTTATTGGGTCACTCAGTGATCCAGGGTAGTGTGGTTCCCAGCCACCCGACCGTTCCCAGCCACCCCTCCACCAGCCACCCCGCCACCACTGCCCCGCCTGACGCCACGCCGGGCCGCCCCAACGCCGGACTCCGCATAGCCATCCCGACTCGCTCCGTACGCGCCCAGCCCCACTCCTTCCCGTCCGATAAACCCAACTCCTCGTCGATGGGCGTCGCCCTGGCAACCCCGCAGATCCCCATGGTAACGCCCACCGTGTCGCATCTGATTGGTCCCCCCGCGGATGGCGGCTACTCGGCGCTGATTGGCGGGCTGGGTTGCTACGGGGGGGCCACCGAGATGGGTGGGAGAGCGCGCGAGTTCGGGGATCCGTCGTACTCGCAGCTGGACGGGAGCGGCAACGGGATGGCCCCCGTCGCGCCCGCCGACGTACTCACAGGGGCCATGGCAACGGGTGGGAGGGACGTACTCGTGGGCACCATGGCGACGGGTGGGGGTGATGTACAGGTGCACGCGGTTACCATGGTTTCGAATGTGGAGGAGGTGCAGGGTGGTACCCTGGTAACGGCCGAGCCGGAGACCTGGTCTCAGTCGTCCGCACTCCTTCGTTCTCCGTCGCCCCGCGCCGCTCGCAAGCTGCCCAGACTCACCATCCGTACCAGTAACCCGTACCAAAACGCTCCCATCTCGCGGATGAAACAAGAGACTTCGTCCCAGGGCGATGGACTATTGCATTCACCTAGGTAGCAATATTCTAGAATCGAAACGATTAAATTCTGTAAAATATATAAATAAAATAAAAATCCCTCGGAGTCATTAAAAAAGAGTCCCTCGGAGAAATAATGTTTATAACGCCTCGAAATCTCAACTAAGGTGCCAATTTATTTTGTGTCCTTATTATTTTAGTAATATTTGTTTGGAAAATAAATATCCCCCATTTCGTTCGCATAGAATTACCCGTTTACTCTTTCAATATCCCAAATTTCAACTATTTCTCTTGTAATACATTGTCTACTCTACCGACGCGACACGCATGCGTTTCACCAGCTGTGAGTTAGAAGATAAACGTTATTCGTTTTGTGAATTATTGTTGTCTGTTTGTGAATAGATCATGTCATATTATTGTAATTCGAATCCATTTTATCTCGTGATTTCATTGGTGTTAATAAAATTAATAGTTCCTAAATATTTTGTATATATTTTGTGCTGAATTTTTGTGGATTAGTTTGCTAGCAATTTAAACGGTTACATATCTTTCGTTATTGCTACACAGTGTATCATGTTGTTATTCCGAGAATTTGAGGGGAAACCTTAATGACAGATTTAATTAATACTAATTAGTGGCGGGAGTCGGAGTAAATGTAGGCATCGTCATTGGTGATTTATATTAATAATCATGGTGTTATTTTTGAAATGCAATACAGGAGGACAAATATTGTATTTCATTAATTTAATGAAGTTTAATGGTCGCTAACAATTATTTGGTGCTTATTGGGAAAATTTGGGGGGGATTATATGATTAGTGTTGGGTTGTTTACCTAAGTTGTTTCTAATAAAACTTTAATTTATTTAATCCGACGTGTTTTTCCGTGATTTCTAAAGATTTTGAATCCTATAAAAGCCGGAGGCGACCCGAAGACTCCTTTCGGTAGCTAATACCCGAGGGTAGAGGTGGGCGCTACTGCTATCCCAAATTTTACTCCCAGTAATTTAACTGGTCCTCATTTATAGATCCCATATGATTAAAGGCTGAGTGGACCCTGGCTGGGCTCGAACATACAACCAATAGATTGCAACCCGGGCGCTCAACCAACTGAGCTACCCGCAATCAGAATTGTTAAATTTTATTTATATATCGATATATTGCATCATGATGGAAATATTAATTATAACCAAAATGAAAATTGTATTCAGTGAATAATATTGTTTGAGTTGTATTTGTAATTATTAGTGGTGACGTATTATTATTATTATGTGAATAATATTTATTTATCTTCTGTCTGTCTGTCTGTATAATATTTGGAGTAGTCTAATAAAAGTACCAAACTCGTAGTTAGTAAACTGATAGTATTATATTAATTATTTTTATTTTAAATGGAACGAATAATTTCAGTATCTCCCTCGCCTGTTCCAATATTCTATCTATATCTGCAGTGTGACATATTTCACCGGAATATAGTTTATCGTAATTCAATTTCACGAACCCCCCCCACTCAGATTGGAGTTATTATCCTTCAATCATTTGCAACATATAGACAAAACTTACAATTTTGATAGATGGCATTGATCTCCAGTGAGTTTGGTGCCCATCCCATGGCGAATCTGGTCGTCAAACTGCAACATGAGTATGTTGGCGTGTACTGGTTCCCCTACGACCCGACCAAATGACATCAGGATGACATTATTGAGGTTTTACTGTCATCATCTGTTGAATGTCATGTTTACCCTTTTAGGAAAATATATTATAATTATTTATTTATGTACAACGGGAACAGCTTTTAATTACTACAAATAATAATTGCACAATGATATCAGACTCTACGAGAAACTATTAGGACAAGTCTATTAATTAAAAATATTTAATTATTTATCATCTGGAACGTCTATCGAATTTGTTTCTGGCAGTTTTACGTCAACTGAATTCGTTTCTGGAATTTCCTCTGACACATTTTCTTTCTTCTTACGAGGAATATAAGTTGCGAGATGCAGCATAGGAACTCCGTTGGTACCAGTCAGCATGCGAAACACATTACCAATACTAGCTCGTAGTGTTACTAATGATGGATCCCCTTGAGTATCCCACATCCCACTAACTCCCATCCCACTGGCTCCCACCCGCTCCTCCACACCCACCGGACCTTGTTCCAGATCCATCTTCCTCCCATCCTCTAACGGCTCCCCCCAACCACTCCTCCATCCCTCCGGCCGCTCCCCGTGCTCCCTATACTCCCACACATTGTTCTCCCGCTCCATATCCACGTATAGTAACTCCGCCTCCGCTCGCAGGGCGTTCCGTGCCAGTTGGTCGTCGTTTTCGCACCATTCCTCGCAGAGTTTACGTTGGTAGTCGAAATCCTCGCACTCGGCAACTTTCCGCATCCGACCGGTCGCGTACATGTGGTGGAGTCTGTCTACGTAGGATCGACAACGTCTGTACTTGTCTTTATAGGCGGCGCAGACAGCCTCCGATACCGGTACCAGTTCATCTGGACGTCTGGCGGTCGGGTTTTCTTTATTCATTTATGCTTCGAGTCGGTCGGTTAAACAGTCCGCCTAGAAGTTCAATCGTTCAATGATTTTCCTGTACTTTATACTGCAGTACCGTACAGAGTTGTAACAACATACTCTAGAAGATTACCTACTCCTATACAGCTATAAGTTTTGCAATAAATTTCCAATGACCAGGGGCGCAAGGGCCCTTTGTAGGTACAGAACTCTAATTAATGTCTGTCAATCACTGTCAAATCCTTGCACATGCACTAACAATGAGGAAATTTTAGAAACCAAAAATATAGTAGAATTGATTGAAAATAATAAGATGTGTTTTATGGTAACTGTTTTATATTAATTTGGCGCTATTCGTATCCTGATTTTTCAATCTTTGATTGATTATTAATATTCAGACGCGGGCCAACCACATTCTGCCATTAAGGATGGTAAACAGTTTATTTTGTAATACGAATAAGTAACTAGAATAAGATAAGTAGTGCGATTTGAAAGAACATAATTATTGTTTAAATCCGGAACGTTTCCAGTTATTGGGTTATGGGTTACAGTTACTGGGTTACTAGCTACGACAGATTTATACCAGAAAAATTTAAGGCCTCATTGATAGCTACTCTAGTCTTCAGAATATTCACAATTTGCTCTAGTTGGCGGCAATTTCAAACTGAAATTATGAATCTACATAATATACTCTCCCTTAATGGTTTCCCTAGCAACCTTTTCTGGTCCATAGCCCACCGTATAACAATCAAACTAACCAACCCCCCACTCCCTAAGGTCCCTACAGTAGGAAAGAAACCTGTATATTTAATCATACCGTATCTTGGAACGATGTCAACACAAATTCAACAGCGTCTTAAAATACTTTCTAGAACATTTCCACAAGTAGAACTCAAATTAATATTTAGACCCACATCTCGACTGGCTAATTACTTTCCCTTCAAGGACAGATTTCCCAAAGCGATGAGATCTCTTACTTTATATCATTTTAAGTGCACCAGCTGTAATGCTGACTACATCGGTAAATCCGAGCGCCACTTTAAAGTAAGAATCTCTGAGCACCTTGCGAAGTCTCCCCGAACAGGAAAGCCAACAGCCACTCCTAGACACTCCTCCATACATGAACATGCACTTGAGTACGACCACCGATTCGAATACCAAGACTTTAATAGTATAGGTACAGCCACTAACAACTACGATCTACTAATTAAAGAAAGTCTAATTATACAGAAACAAAGACCATCACTTAACATACAAGACACTTCATTCCCGCTATATCTATTTTAATTATGATAACTATTACATACAGTACAATTCTAATGTATCTACTGTAATGAACACACTACCTAGTTAGTTTACTGCCTTTAGTCTCTGATTGCTACCGGTACTGTAATTTTTTCTATAATTTCTCTGTAATTCTGCATTTACTTCATTATACTTAGTAAAAATATTCTAATTTACATTTATCGTAATTATCCACCCTATCACATTTTGAATTTTGTTTACTCTTATCTTTTTTATTAATTTTAGGTTTTTTCATATAATTATAGTTATTTTGTACCTACAGTATTATGACTGATGATGTATAACGTAATATACGAAACGTTCCGGATTTAGACAATAATTATGTTCTTTCAAATCGCACTACTTATCTTATTCTGTCTCAAATTAAGATATCCTCCTGGGATCACCATAACTTCAATAAGTAACTAGGCATATTGTACATATATGTTGGAAGAGCATCTAAGTAGAAGGGTTTATGTAGATAAGCTGTTCCCAATGCTTCCTAAACTATTCTGAATACTTTAAGATAATTAATATACATACATATCGGTAAAATACTAAACAAACATTTACCACCACCAGAAGGGTATTAAATATGTTGCTTAGCAATGGATGTTTTATAAAAAAAAAAATTTAGGACTATTAAAAACAGTGGGAGATTTAAAAACAAAAATAGTACAGTAGTGACTATAGTGACAATAGTACTACTGTACATTTAAAATAATATACAGAATATAAATTTACGTATGACGCCTAAAATAACAAATTTATATTAAATTGTGATCAGACAGTCGGTTTGTACAAAATCTATACTGTTGGAATCTTCGAGAAGGTATCGGTCACATCTTGCCTATTGTCTCCTATGAACACTCGATAATTGCGGCTCTTTACTTTTAAGCCAAAAAAATCTTACCGTATACTAGGAGTTGAGTTCAGTACCAGATTCAGTTTCATTGTGGGGCGAGCCACGCGAGTATGCGAGCTTAGCATACGGGTACCACTATCTCAATGGTTGTGTTTATAGACAATATGTCGATCTGTAGATCGTATATTTAAACGTTAATAACTCAGCCAATCTTCACTCAATGAAATTTAACCAAACTTAGTACACATGTTGTTTGGCAAAAGTTTAGAAATTTTCCAAGTAGAATATGCGTTGGTCCTTCAGGACGATCGTATATATGCTAATGATGACATTATTTGGTGTTTAATAAACCTGGTTTAGCCTGGAAGTTAAGATAAGATAAAATATATGGACAATATCTCACACATAGACAGTAAAATTCAACAATTACACACAATTATGGTAAATGTAATAAGTGTCTATATCTGGAGATGGCCACTGGACGGGTGGTCCCATTATTTCAGTTACCAGTACACAACACATTGTATTATTTAATATTTAGCCTACATACTCTATACTGTACTATGTTTTATACAATATCCTACTATAATTAAAATAACACAACATAACTAAAAATTCAACTAATCATGCACTATATTAATTGAAAAACATTATATTTATAACATTACAAACCATAAGCAAACTAGAACTACTTCATAACCTAACTACTGTAGAACTACTTCATAACCTAACTAGAACTACTTCATAACCTAACTATAACTACTGCATAATCATATCCTAACCACAGTAGAACTACTGCATAATCATAACCTAACTATAACTAGGCCTACTGCGTAATCATAACCTAACTAGAACTACTGCATAATCATAACCTAACTAGAACTACTTCATAACCTAACTATAACTACTGCATAATCATATCCTAACCACAGTAGAACTACTGCATAATCATAACCTAACTATAACTAGGCCTACTGCGTAATCATAACCTAACTAGAACTACTGCGTAATCGTAACCTAAATAGAACTACTGCATAATCATAACCTATCTAGAACTACTGCATAATCATAACCTAACTAGAACTACTGCATAATCATAACCTAACTAGAACTACTGCATAATCATAACCTATCTAGAACTACTGCATAATCATAACCTAACTAGAACTACTGCATAATCATAACCTATCTAGAACTACTGCATAATCATAACCTAACTAGAACTACTGCATAATCATAACCTAACTAGAACTACTGCATAATCATAACCTATCTAGAACTACTGCATAATCATAACCTAACTATAACTAGGCCTACTCCGTAATCATAACCTAACTAGAACTACTGCATAATCATAACCTAACTAGAACTACTGCATAATCATAACCTAACTAGAACTACTGCGTAATCATAACCTAACTAGAACTACTGCATAATCATAACCTAACTATAACTACTGCATAATCATAACCTAACTAGAACTACTGCATAATCACAACCTGACTAGAACTACTGCATAATCATAACCTAACTATAACTACCGCGTAATCATAACCTAACTAGAACTACTGCATAATCATAACCTAACTATAACTACTGCATAATCATAACCTAACTATAACTACTGCATAATCACAACCTAACTAGAACTACTGCATAATCATAACCTAACTATAACTACCGCGTAATCATAACCTAACTAGAACTACTGCATAATCATAACCTAACTATAACTACTGCATAATCATAACCTAACTATAACTACTGTATAATCATAACCTAACTAGAACTACTGCATAATCATAACCTAACTAGAACTACTTCATAACCTAACTAGAACTACTGCATTATCATAATCATAACCTTAACTAGAACTACTTCTAAAACTATCTTATTTTAACCAAATATTAAGTTTAAATTTAAAACTATTTAACGTGGGACACTGCCGCACTGAAAGTGGAATTGTATTCAAGATTAAATGGCAGATTAAAATTAAAAAACACACTGACTCAAATGTTCAGTATCAGTATCAGAGTATGTACCGTTAGCAACGCCAATAGTTTTTCGTATTATTACTGCTGCGTCATTTTATAAAGGAGGGGAAATCAAACTTACTGTAAACCATACAGTCATATCCCTGCCCCTGCGCCCTGCTGCACTACTCTGCTACTCAGCTACTACTGACTACAGTACTACAGTACTACAGGTATACCCTATATCAGTAGGCCTATATGCCCTATATCTGTATATACAGTTATACAGATATAGGTACTGTCAGACTGTGACTGTGTTGAAGTTGATAAGTCCATCGTCACAAACCATTTCACCCCACTCCCACACCCGCCACTTTCAGACTTTAGCTGTAAACCCCGGATCGGATACGGAACCATGTCAGCTCCTTCCGGCATCGTATCTCCACCTTCTGTTACTGCCGCCCCCAACGTGCCGCCGCAGCCAACGCAACGGGAACGCGCCCTTAACGAGTACCGGAAACGGTTACTGGAGCACCGAGAGACAGAGGCGAAACTGAGAAAAGGTTTGTATTAAACAGTTAAAGAGACAGAGAGACATAGGCGAAACTGAGAAAAGGTTTGTACTTTGTAGGCCTATTACTGTATTACAGGAAAAGAGAGAGAGGGGCGCAACTGAGAAAAGGTTTGTATTAAACAGTTAAAGGAACAAAAAACTGACAGACAGAGGTGGAACCGATAAAAGGTTTGCATTGCAGCATTGGTTCTATTTGCTGGTTTGGGGGTTCGCTTATATGTGTTTGTTTGTTTTGGTTACCCTGTCTCACTGCCCTTGCTTGTGCGTGCACATATCTGCATGTAGGGACGGCAGTTGTGACTTGACGGCCACTATATAAGATATTTACATGTTGGTTTGATTATTATTTATTATAGTTCGCGAGGAACTGCGAGATTTAACCAAACAATATGATAAGAGTGAGAATGATCTGAAGGCTTTACAGAGCGTCGGTCAAATAGTTGGTGAGACTTTGAAGCAGTTAACTGAGGAGAAATGTTAGTGAAATATAATTCATTTAACTATGTTACCTAACTGCCTAAACATTACTATGCGGTAGAGATGAAACAGAGACCTGTTTTTCTTAATCCCGGTAAACCAGAGCCCTACCCGGATAATTATTTTGAAAAAGACCAGAGCCGGAGATCAGAGACTTTGCTTATTTTTGTACTTACAATCTGATTAGACCCCTATAGCACAAACAGACGAGACGTACAAACGGACTGATAACTATTTTTCCATGGTTGAATTACAGTAAATCCAACCCATTTCAACCCTTACCAATTTGAAGAAAATAAGCGCACGTACAGTTTGGGGGGCTTCATTAATATTAATTTGGTTATTTGTTTATTAATTCGTTCTTATTTTGTTTTTTTTTTTATTAATTTGTTACATTAATTTTTTTTGCTCCATAGGTACCGGAACGTTGTTAATTAAAGGCACTTATTTTACAATTGCATGTAATGAATCATATATTTAAATGTACTATAAACTTGGTCATTTACTAATAGTTAGTGCACAGATAGTACTCTATTCGCCCAAATTACAGGCCTCGTTGGTTACGCTCGTTGGTCTCCATATTATCTTTTCTATAACAAATTGAATGGAGAACAACCCTTTCTTTCACTTTTAAACATTATCGGTGCTCAAATTAAGCACCCTTATCCTTAAATAAGAACGACCTTTAGGTGCTAATTTAACTTAAAATTAAACGCACCTTAAATTAAATAGAAGATTATCGGTACATTTATTAGAAATATAAATAGTGTAAAAGTGAATAATATTATTGTGTTGAAGTGGTGTATGAAAAATAGTTAAAAATTAAATTAATTGTAAAAAATTTGTGAAAAATAATCTTCATTTCACATTTTGTGTTGTACAGGACCTATTTTTAAATATCTATTTATAATTTGTAAAATCACTGATCTCTGGGTAAAATGCCTGTTTTCAATACCCGAGAACCAGAGACCTATCCGGAGACCAAAAAATAGCCCGGAGAATCCATAGATCAGTGATACGTTACAAGTACCTCTGTTTCAACTCTACTATGCGGCTTTCTCAACATCGTTGAATCGTTACATTATTATTTATTAAATTATTTTTTCACGTGTTATTTATCTCTAACATTAACATAACGTTACTACTTGAATAAGAACCTGGGCGTTAAAGTCAACAACGTAGCCAACTCATTATTTTTGTACAACAAATCGATTAAATTGTTTAATATTCCTTAAGTGTATTCAAATGACGTCATATGTTAGTGTATTCAAATGACGTCATATGTTACTTTATTTAGTAGTACGGTGGGCCTAGCTACTACTATGTGGTAGGGATGTGGCGAATGTCCGCATCCGCACTGGTAGCAATAAATTTGTTTGTTAGATTATTGGGAATGAATATTAATAGAAGATTAGAATATTAAATTGCTGTTGTAATCTTTATGTAGAAGGGAAGCCAGAGACAAATATGAATGTTTTAATAGAATCCGCATCCGTGCGGATGTCAAAAATATGAGATTTGCAACATCCCTACTATGTGGTAATGTTATTTACCTGTATTGGATTTGATTTAACATAAAAACAGTAATACTTTTATTTAATCCCGCAATAGGCGAGAGTGACAGTGAATAAAAGTAGCAATATTTGAAGAAAATATTATTTATTTATCTGCGTCTATTAGTATTATACAATGAATTTATAACGTCTGTAGACATTGTGAAGGCTACCAACGGACCGCGCTACGTAGTCGGTTGCCGTAGACTTCTACCCAAAGATAAACTGAAGCCGGGGGCGCGGGTGGCGCTAGACATGACAACGCTGACGATAATGAGGATACTGCCCCGGGAGGTGGACCCCTTGGTCTATAACATGAGCCACGAGGACCCCGGGAATGTAAGTCCTAGATTATCTATGATTATATGAACCAATTATATATAGAGAGCTGAGAGCTATTTTTGTGACGGTTGTTATACGCTTTAATATTAGCTTGACTTAGACAGACCACCATGTTTACTGAGTTTGGTTCAAATTCATCAAGGATTAACTGAGTTATTAACGATCAAAAATTAGATGATGACTAGAGAGACAACTCGTTAATGGAACCTCTATGCTAAGGCTTCTCTCACTTCGTGGCTCGTCCCACATTAATATATAATGAATGGATTGAGAGAATACAAATGCAGATATGAATATTATAATACTGTGTATTAGAGATGTCCCGGAATCGATATTTTGATTCCGGCCGGAACCGGAACCGGAATTCAACATGCCGGAATATTCCTGCTGGAATTCCGGCCGGAACCGGAATTTTCAATAATTAGTGACCTACACTAAATGACCCATGAAACTTTATAATTTTTTGTGAAACAAATGTTTTTTTTTATTTTATACAGCTAAGTTTGATAATGACTCATACCTAAAAATCCACGTTAACCAAAAAACCTTTGGTTTCGCGTCATTATGTCCTTTGGTGCAATATCCTGGTGTCTTTAAGGGAAAGTAGCATGTTACAGTGACATGTTATTCGAACCAAAACAATAAACGAGGGTGTATGTTGTACCGGTACCTTTAGTTTTATTCCAAAATTTCAACATTACAAAATTATAAAAACGTATTTTAAACTTTTTTGTTAAAAATTATTGATATTCTTAATTGGTGAAAAATTAATCGAAAATTATCTCAAATGGAAAAAATTTCGATCGATTATTATCGACATTATTTTCGATCAATTTCTGACAACCCTATCTGTATTATGCAGCACCTAAACTCTAACGAGGCATGCAGTTGGTGTTCATACACCACAATCGGCGTATTGGTTGGGTTAAGGAGAAAGATAATAAATTAAATAAATATTTTTAAACGGTTTGAAATAAAACACCAACCTAACATATCGTTTTAGTAGGTTGATAAATAACATAATTCCTACAACACTGTAAACCGGTTCTGTAATAGGGGTTTAAACGGGATCAGACTTTTCGGGATTTCCGGGATCGGTTCCGGGATTATCACTCTCGGGATCCCGTTTTTCGGGGTCGGGATTGGAATTTTGAATCCAATTCCTTAAAGTTATTACCAAGTTATTATTAGGTTTTGGGTAAAACTCACTTTTTCTTACACTTCTGCAATATTAGTAAGATAAAGTGATATTAATTATTTTGCAATTGATTACTGGATGGTTTACTGAAATATAAATTAGATATAATCAAAACATTTGCGTTCTGCTGCAACTATTTATCAGATATTCAACAAATTTACTTCATTATTTATACTTCGGGATCAGGATTTATTTAAACCAAATGGACCACTGAAATAGCACAAACGTAACAAATACTTTTACTTAATCAACAGGTGAGTTACGGGGAGATAGGTGGCCTAACCGAACAAATACGGGAATTACGAGAAGTTATCGAGTTGCCTCTACTAAATCCCGAGTTATTCCTCAGGGTTGGAATAACACCACCGAAAGGCTGTTTGTTGTACGGCCCCCCAGGGACAGGTTAGTTGTATGTTGTAACCCCCCCCCCCCCTCCCCCCCACCAGGGACTACACTAACTACGATCGGCATGCTGCATTGCAGCTGCATTTTCAAGAATGCTGTGTCGGTTTGTGGACAAAATTGCGCCGCCACAACTCACTTTCACCCATGACATTAGCTAGATCATCCGCATCTTCGCGACCAGTGTCCTTTAAGATGCGTCTCAAGAAAGTCATGGGCTGTCCACCATGCTTATTCACTCCATGGGGCTGCCAAAGTACAAGATTATGCACTGGCTGGTCCTCACGGCGAAAGCAATGTCCTGCAAAGCGGAGGCGATTTTGTTCTAGTGTCAAGCTTGGGGGAACCAATGAAACACCTCCAATGTTATATAGTGTCTGGTTGGAGATGTGATCATTGTACTTGACACAATGAACCCGGCGTAGCATTCTTGTGAATGTGTCATCCAGAGATTTGGTGTCCTCAGCAGTTAGAGCCCAGCATGGACTCCCGTAGAGGAGTACTGGAACTACTGCTGCTCTAAATAATCGGACCTTAAGTTTCCGATTAATTCTCGGTGACTTCCAAATCCTGGAAATCCTATTCAAGGCTGCCCATGCCTTTCCTGACTTCCGGATCCATGATCCCAGGTAACAGAAGTCGTCCACATGCTCAAGCATACCATCCTTTGAGCTTATGCTCATCCGATCAGAGACTTGCTGAGGACTTTCCAAGTTAACTGTCAAAGTTTTGGTCTTTCTGGAGTTAATAAAAAGACCAACACTAGAAGCAACCTGTTCTAATGAGCCGAGGAGCCGTTGGACTCACTCTAGTGATTCTGCGAGTACTCCTAAGTCATCAGCAAAGTCTAGATCAGTTAGGTAGGATTTCCTCGACTTCTGGAGCCAGTAGGTGGAGTTATCATCGCCCCATCATCATTATAATGATCTAAGGACATGCGTAGAACATAGTCAACAACAATTATGAACAAGAATATCGCAAGTGTGTCTCCCTGGAGGACGCCCCATAACACTTCAAATGGTTCTGTGTCACCGTCAACAGTAGACACAAATGTCGTCGAACCATCTTATACTTATCTGATTGCTGCAATAATTTCATCAGGAATCCCATATAATATATAACGTATGCTGAACATACGTGAGCGAGAGACTGAATCAAAGGCCTTGAAGAAGTCAACAAAGATAACAGCCAGATGCCTGTCTTTCTTTTTTGATAATTCTTCAATTATCCTTCTAAGTGCCAAAATGGACTGCATTCTTGGCCGCTGTAGTCTGTTTGAGTCGGGACTCTTTCTGCGCCTTATGAAGGTCATTTCGGCACTTCTGAATTTTGTTGTCAGTCCAGGGGGGCCTTTTCCTGTTTCGAGGGTATACAGGAACTGTTTCTGCAGCTGCTAACTTAACTGCTTCTGTAAAGGCAGTATAGCCCTCACAGTGATCTGCCGCCTCAGAGGCAAGAGCCTCATACCTGTTGCTCAGCTGTAGTGTGAAGCTGGATCTCACACTTGGCTGTTGCAACAGAGAGGACCAGTCATGCTGCGGCAAGGCAGATTTCGTTGTTCTGCTAGCACGCAGACTAAGTCTTACCTTGGCCACAATAAGGCGGTGATCACTGGAGAAGAGTCGTAGTGTAAATGCATTACAGTCTTGTATAGAGCTCCTGTATTTCCTACGAAACAGAATATGGTCTATCTCGACCCAGTGGTCCCAGTGGTCGTCCACTATGAGTCCATAGCTTTCCAGTTCGCTTCTTGAACTGGGTTCCAGCTGAAATCAATCCATTTCCAGAGATAAAATCCTGAAGATGGATGGAATTTCGGTTAACACTATTGCTATACACCAGGGCGATGTAGGTGATTGATGCAGACTTGCATTAAAGTCTCCCAGGAATGTTAAGAATGCATGCTGATCCAATCCATCAGTAGCTGCTTGTAGATTGTGGTAGACATTTTCCACCTCCTCTACTGGGGCAACACTAGCCGCTCTGCTGCCCGGCACTGCCCGGCACTGCCCCACCCCCCCCCCCCCCCCCCTTTAGATATTATATATAGAGCTTTTTTTCTATTTTCCCTTTTTCGCCAAATGATCAATAAGTCCTACTTATGAAATGATTGCAGCATTTTCATTCTGGCATAGCTAACAAACTGTCTTGTTTGTGAAAATAATTTTGAATTAAATACACAAACACAAAATACACAAATTTGTGGATTTAATCTGAAAAATTGGCTATAAAAACAGAAATAATTAAATACACAAAGCAAATTAGCACAAAAAAATTACATTTGCTATATTTTTTCATTTAGTTATTTAATTTTTCCTACGACCCATTTTTCTGTAAATTTTAGTTGAAAAATGATCTGCAACACAATTTTTATTACATTTTATCTTAAAATAGAAAATAAGGTAAAAAGGTCTTCCCGTTAAAACATTAAAATTTTGGGAGTTTTCTTAATGATAAATGTATGTTACTATAATAATTATTTGTTCTAGAAGTATGATATTATTATTAGTAAAAATATATATTATTAGTAAAAATTCCTTCATTTTTATAAATAATGCACGTTTGCATTATGCATTATTATTTATTATGTATTGTATTAAGTATTAAGTATTGTATTAAGTATTAAGTATTGTATTAAGTATTAAGTATTGTATTAAGTATTAAGTATTGTATTAAGTATTAAGTATTGTATTAAACGTAAATCTCTGTCTGATCTCCACTAGCTAGCTTATTATAATGGTATAAATTTTCAACAGACGTCAGACATCTCTTGGGGGTTAAAACTACTTTTCTCGAAATTTACTAACTATTTTTACTTGAATCTGTTCTGGCGAGATTTTTTAGACACCACACAAACAAGTATTTGGTGTTTACTCACTAATTAATGCAAAAATGATGTACACAACAAGGTGATCATGGCTTCTTTGTTTAATAGAATTAGTCAATCTTCATCGCAGAGTTCTTATGCAACGGCCGTGGAAAAAATTGAATTGGACGAAGTTGAGCGGCCGACGCAAATACAAGAAGAAAACGTTGAGGCGAACACTCCGATCTCACCTCAACAGAACA
>JAUCBJ010001060.1:0-57425 GCA_032718475.1 Nemertoderma westbladi | reverse complement strand
AAAGTAATATTTACATGTAAACCGTTCCGTTATGTTATGTTGTTGGCGGATAAATGTACGTGTGACTTACATATATTAATAATAATAAATGAATTGTTGTGGGGTGAGTGACGGTGAATTAAATATATAATGTAGATAGGACAATATGATAATGCTCTCCATAGCGAAAAATATCAACCGGCCCTATTGGGGCTCGAACCCGGTATGTTTGCGCTTTTGAAGACCTTTGACAGTTTAACCTGCCAAAATTAGAATGTCTTTTGGATGATAGATAGTCTTTAGCCTATGACGAGTATTTAATACACTACATTAGCCGAAGCCAGTCTATGCGCAATCATTCACCCGTTGGATATACCCGGGAGACTGAGTTCGGAGCTTAATGATTGATGGTGTAAGCCTACTGTATTATTCGACTGATCGTAATATATAATCTCTGACAAATATTATTCACTTTCGGGAAATATTAACAGTTCCTTTAGGACGTGGCGCTCTAAATATGTAAACAGAGTTATGACTTAAACTAGACACAACGAAAAGGCTATAGATTTACGTATATGGCGCATTCTTTAGGAGATGCTTTGTTATCAGTTACACTCATACACAATGCTGCACAATACTGCACACTAATCTGCCGACCTTCACTAAATTTAGTCACGTATAAAGAGAGCAACAGACAATTTATGTTGGGCATATGAAATAGCATTAGATTCACTTCAAACCATTTAACATAGGTCGCAATCATTTATCTGTAACCGGTCTCTCTAACCTTTAGTATATCAAGAAGGTGGGGTGTCTGACTATTGATCAGTATTCCGATATAATATTTCATCAGCAAATATAACGAATAATCAACAGCAAAGCAGTAAAGTTAAGGTATAAATGATTATTAAGTGAGTATAATTGGTTTGATAACAGATATACGTTCTATAATTAAGCCTACTAATGTAAAGCTAAAGACTGAAACACGGAGGTGCCAAAAGCCGATGTTCTTAGGCTTTGGGCAAATATAACACTGAATTCCTGAGTTTCTGTATCCACCTCCAACACAGAGACAAAAAACGCTCTGATTGGTCAACTGAACAACAAGAGAACAAAGAAACAAAGAAACGTCGACGTGGCAATATCAGCTGTTAGCCGTCGTCATGGTAGCGACACTGTTTTCAAGAGTATCGAGCTTATTGCATCCCGAAATTGTGGATTATGTCCTCTAAAGTACAAATACAGAAGAAATGGCTTTTATGTCCTCTAAAACACCAGTACAGTAAGGACACGGCCTTTTTATGCCCAGTAAACCAACTACAGAGTACTTTACGGGGAAAATAACCGGCTAATTACGCAAAAGCTTTTACACCGCTCCCAGAAAATGGGATTTAAGTCTATAAAATATAACAAATCACAGTTTCTAAAATATAAAGATACTCTAAACAGTTAGTCTTTCTTACGCAGACGGCGTTTACACAGTTTTTTGAGGCTAGCAAGAGTCCTTTTCTCTTTGGGGCGAGCCACTTTACTAGGAGGGCTATAAATCCTGGGTGAAGGGTGCAATATGATTGCATCAGAAGGTGTAGGATTATGGTCGGGGTATCCGCCGTTTCGATATGCTTCTCCTCGAGCTGATTTTCCTCCGCTCGTAGCTGGATACATTCATCCAAAAACTCTCGCAGAGAATGGGGTTGTCTAAGTTCGATATCTTCTTAGAGATTCTGGATTTCACAATCGAACTAAGATAAAGACAATTCGTTTATCGCTTGGACTTGCTGTTACAACTTACGTTTATCTGAACAAATGCAGGTTTCCTTGCTGATCTTGGTAGAATAGCGTTTAACTCGTTTGGTACAACGTTCTCCGCCACTTTGGTGACAGGTTATATCGTGTTAAGCCGGGACGATGGTAAGGGTTAAACGGCGATATTAAATGTCCGCGTCCCAATCCGGCTAGGTAGAATGGGCTAATATCTAGGAAGCCCACAACTAGGGTGCCACCGACTAATTGTTCAGGTAACACTAGATCTTTGAGCAGTGAGTACAGCTCGGGAGGATCCGTCATACTAATAGGATCAAGAGTCTGAGGTCTCACTAGGGAATGAGGAGATCTGATCGAGTATTCCGAAACTCTGATCATTGGTTTATTTAAGGATCGTCTGAATCGAACGAGCGTAGGTGATACGTCAAACAAATTTCGCTCGAAACTCCCGCAAGTATAGCGAGTAAAACCGTGTTTAGTGCAACGTCTCCGCGGATGTTTATGTCTTTCCGTTTGTTGGTTGGGTCTTGGGCATTCATCGCAATATTACCAAAAACGCACGTCTTGTAGGGGAAACGCGAGTGATCTTTCTCCAGCTTACGATATTCCTCCATCCGTTCGAAGCTATCTGGTACAACAGGTAGCGATCGATCGGCGGTAAGATGCATCATAGTGGAATAGAGCCGTTTGAGTTCTACCATGCGGTCATGATGTATACCTTGAGGATATCGAGTTTCTAGATTCTGTTGACTGGTAATATTGAGATATGTTTCTATCAGGAATTCCAGATAATCGTTGAAGTCGCTGCGTTTATCCGGCTCCTCAACGTCTTCTCTTTCGAGTCTGTTTCGAATAGAATTCTCGTGTTCCATTCTCGGTTTATCGTTCCGCCTCCGCTGGGTAGGATATTTCAATCGTACCATTTCCCTTTTGGTGTCGACATTGTCCGTATCGTGTAAATCGATAGGATGACCAGTAGTTAAGAAGTCCACATACGTACCATTACGATGTGTATAGCGAGCGGTGAATTTCCTATAGTCCAACTCACGCGTGAGCTGCTCTTGGGACATTGGCGGTTCGATATAACGACCATCGTCCTCTGCAGCAGTTGGACCAACGTCGCCGCGTATCAAGCTATCAACAAACGCTTGTAAAGGTAGAGTATATCGCTTCCTGATACCAAGATCATCTTCTATCAACTCAATCATATCTGCTATATAAATTTATCCATATTATAATGAGTTTATATTCAGGCGAGCGGGCGTCGCTGCCTACCCCTCTCTGCCCCCGGACAGTGCGAGATCCTCAGCGCTGGTGTACTTTCGCCGATGTGCCTATCGCCAACGTCGTAGCTGCACAACGACTACAACAACCAGCACGAGCCACTCCACCGTCCGTCCCAAAGGCTTAGATATACTTCAGGTTCTTACTGGAGAGTTAGGGTTACTTTCACAATTGCGACTCGCTACTGTAAACACACCTTAGTAGTAACATTCACCTACAAACGCACAAATTCCACGTAACTGTCACAAATTGTACACATTCTATCACACATTCGGGTCATTTGTCCGTTAGTCAAGTGCCTTCCAGAATGTCACGTTGTTATTATGTATCTTTAGATACTAGCGGTGTGCTATTTATTCCGTATGCTATTCAATGGGCAAGCCTTTTATTGTTCTTTTAACTCACTTCTAATTCTAGCGTGGTTGTTGCCATGGTGACATTATGGAAAGCTAGTGGTAGAATTAGGGTAATTCTCATGCATACAGATCTGGGATGCTATTTAATAGTAATTCTTTAATGGTCAATATCCCCTTTATACATGATTCTATGAATTTTATCGGCTATTGACTATACATTGGAGATTCTCGCACACTGATACACTTAATAGAGTGAATCTCCGCTCCCATGATCTATTAATTAATGGAATTTTGGGAATGTTATAAATTGTACAAAATGACAATTTATTAAATTCATTGAAATATCTGAATTTAAATTTATTCCCGTAAATTTTATTATTTAATGTTAAATAGACACAATTTTATTCCAGAACGTGTCTGGGGACTGGGATCCTTGATTCTAGGAATTTTGTCCTTTTAAGAGTATCGGTAAGTGCTACGATATCTTACTCGACTAGAATGTTAAAGGATCTAAAATTTGACAGATTTTGTAAATATTAATAATTAATATTTAGGATGGGCACCAGTTTATTCCAGAACTTGTCTGGGGACGTTAACCACTGATTCTAGAATTTTGTCTTTCAAGTATATCGGTGGGTGCCGCGATATCTTAATCGACTAGAATTGCAGATGGTCAAAGGGTTTAACAGATTTATTTTGCGTTATACGCTACTGTTAAAGGGACATCACGCTACTATATGTATTATTTAATATACGGTATGAGAGCAATATCGCACGAAGCAATATCAGTGAGAAGAGGCAAGTCGTTTCCAAGGTCTACCCAGAGCTTGGTTTAGCCGAGACACGAGGATCTGAACTTTGCATTCCTAATACTCTGCCTACCAATAATACTTGAATATAGTAGTGGTTTTATTGTACTTTAATAAGTACGGACATTTCATATTACTGTAGTTACGTATTCGTAATGTAATACGGACAGTAAGGAAGAGAAAAAGAATTGTTTCTCGCCGTCGCACTAAATATATATATAAGTAATTACGTAATAAACGCGAATATATATTGCACTAATCTACTAAATCGCTAAAATAACATTCTACTAAATAAAATTAAAGAAAACGATTATAATAAAATTACATAATAATACATACATAATATAAAATAATAAAAATAAATATAAAATAATATAGTCACACACCCACTCCGTATGTTGTTACGTTATGGAGTCCCTAGATATTTGTTGGATTAGGGAGGTGGTCGTGGGAAGATTATCTTGCCTTCCATAGTTTCCGGACAGTTTTCGGTCTCTTTCCGGTAAACATAAACGACCAGCTGGGCGATTGAGTGGTTGTGTTACTTTCTCCGCTCCCTTGGCCTGTCTAATCTTCACCGGGGTAAGATGAGGAGGCCATTCATCTTCTTTACTTAGGAAGTTGGGTCCACCTAACCGGTCTGGAGTATCTGTCAGTTCTTGAGGAGTTGCTCCTCTGGAGGCGATGTCGGCTAGATTAATCGTCTCGGGGCAATGTCTCCATTGATCTACATTGGAGTTGATGTCGTCATTATCTGAGGAGTATGGTGTTCCCTCAGTTGGGTCGTCTCCCTCACTAGTATCATCTTCCCATTCACTTACCTGGCAGACGCGATCTTGAGGTAGTCTTTCTCTGAGCGTTCTACGGGAAGGTCCAGTAAGGTACCAACCTACTCTAGTTCTTCCCGCATAAGCTTGTAGTGGTTGCGGTTGAGCAGGCCGTTTCTCCAATGTCTCGAGCGCCTCATGCGCATTTTGACCGATGAGTATTTGCACTCCAGGGTAATCTGTGTTGAATCTAGGTATATCAAACTGCTGGGTGAAATCGTCCTCATCCCAGTTATAAGGTTCTACTTGGCTGGTAGCGAAGTTCTTCATCGCCACCATTTTTACTGACCTTATGCTGTGTTCTCCTAGTTCATCCTGGGGGGTGGACAACGCACCTACATAATAATCTGCTATTACTGTAGATTTCCAAACATGCATAATTCCTGACATGTTTAACTTAGTTCGGAACTTGGGTTGTCCAGCAAAGATGTCTTCGGCTAGTTCTTTGTCGATGAATGTTCCTGTGCTACCGGGGTCAAGGAGGGCGTTAACTATATAACTCCTTTTAGATCCGTGGACCCTTACCTGCACTATGGGAAATTCTCGGATTCCTATATTGGAAGTTGGTGCTTTCCAAGATGGTTGTCAGTCAGAAGTAGTTGGGGTGAGCTCGCTGTCGGTGTCCTTTTCATACGTAAGTGCTCGATACACTGCGGTATTTGTCATGTAACAGGATTCGTGTTCGTCGGAGAATTCGTCTGTATAGAATCCTTCCATCTCAGATTGATCAGTGTCGTTCACATCACTGAATTGGACATGTAGTTCGGAATCACTTACCTGACTCGGACTATTTCGCTCGAATTCAGTGTGCAACAAGATATGATGTTTTGCGCCGCACTTTGCACACCTTACGTCGGAGTAACAGGTTCGCCGTTGGTGTCCTCGTCTGAGGCAATTATAACACAACCGCTTATCCCACATGACTTCACGTCTGTCCTTTAGTGATTTCCTCAGGAATTCATCACACGCACTTAAACGGTGGGGCCCATCGCACAGCACACATTTGGGCTTGATGTTACTTACTTTAACATGTGCTGTGTGGTGCACGTTCGTTCTTTCCTCGGGCTTTCTCACCTGAATTCTCTTGGGAGACGTAGGAGGAGTTTTTCTTACCTGTTCTCTCCTGTCATTGGTTCGAGACTTGAATTTACTTACCTGGTCTTTAGGCGTTTTATTGACATAATAAGATCTTTCAGTGTCTTTCCCACTATCCTCTCCTTGAGAAGTCTGGCTTTCGCCGTCGTCTGTATAACACACTGGTGTTACCCTTCTCCTAGAAACGGGTTTCTCACTTACCTTGTTTTCCAGTGTCTTCTCTCTGGACTGCCTTAGGAGCTGTAATTTCACTTCTCCATCTAAGAATGACATGAGATCATCCATGGTAGGGTCTCGTCGTTGTTGTTCCATCATATATAACACTTTCTTGTCCCAGCGTGTACCTACTCCACCCTTGGGCAAAGTAGATGCTAAGGCTCCTACAACCATAGAATTCTGGTATTCATGAGACTTACCTAGCCAATCTAATTGTCTACAGATCTCCTGAATCTCATCGGAAAACTCTATAATCCCGCTGCTAAGAAACTTTCGGGGCGCCATTAATTTTGCATACAAATACCTAGCTATGTTATTCCTATTACCATACCTGATGTTTAGTGTATCCCAAACTTGTCTTAATCCGTCTGGATGTCCAATAAACTTTAACGCCATTAACTTGGGAGATCCTTCCAAGCACTCGATGAGGAATCTAAGTTTCTCTCCATTAGATAGCACAGAGTTCTGTATGTTATCTTTGTAATATTCATTAAAAGGTAACCATTTCATCTCATCTCCATTGAACTTGACGATCTCTCCAACCCTTACCGCTTGACGGGCTTCGGTTCTAGCCATTTGACGCGTAAAACTTTCTTGAGCCATCGTATTATTGAATATAGAATTATCGGTATATAAATTTCTCGGATTATGATCAGGTCTATATGGAATATTATTATCAACAGGTTTATAATTACCCTGAATAGGGTTTACTATAGGAGTATCTACTTCACTAGCAGTATAGATGCGTGTAGGCTCCACACCTTGCGCATGAGATATTTCAGACCTAACGGGTTGACACATTGTTACAGGGGGTGGTGGTATACCCTTTTGTAAATTGACTAATTTATCGCGTTCTAACGCGATACTTTGCTGCACCTTTTGCAACTCTAACCTGCTTTCCCTGACTGTTCCCTTGAGCTGCTGAACAGTCTCTTCCATTTCCCGGACCTGCTGAGAGGAGCACAAACAGTGTTCTCTCAGCTGCTCGAGCAAGAGACCCATCTCCCGTCGTCCCTCAGCTACCCACTCAACCGCCGAAGCGGGAGTCGCCAACGTAGTAGCGGGCGAGCGAGAGACGACGGGCGATAAATTCTTGATATCTCGCTCGGCGTCCAGGACGGGTTCGGACTCGGGAACAGTCCTACTGGGCACAGGTAGTTTAGTACTGTACAAAGGGAATTTATAGGCAAGTTCTGGGAGTACAGGTGTCTCTATCTTTCTTTCCGCTTCTACTGTTGCCATTGCCTCTGCCTCCTTTCTTTCCGCTTCTGCTGTTGCCATTGTCTCTGCCGCCTTTCTTTCCGCTTCTGCTGTTGCCATTGCCTCTGCCGCCTTTCTTTCCGCTTCTGCTGTTGCCATTGCCTCTGCCATCTTCCTTTCAAGACCCTGTCCAAGTCTAAGACTCATTCTAACACCTTCCAAAAGACTATCTGACAGTGCCCGTTTTGCGTCAGACATGTTTGTTTACACAGTTGAATGCCTACGGCTATAAATACAGCTAAAGTAAGTCTAGTAATTCAGTATCACTGTTAGCCTAATAATTAATTACCGATACTGCTACTCAGTGTAGCGTGATATATATAATATATTAGGATACCGGTATGCTTATAGTATATATATAAGTATTATTACAGACTAGATTTGTCACAGAGTACCGGTATATAATTTTAGCACAAATATATATAAATATATAATAGGCCTATCGTGAATACCGGTATACAGCTTACACTGATAGTATATATAAGTATAATTATGGACTAGAATTAATTACAGAGTACCGGTATGATTTCAGCTCAAATTTATAGAAATAAATATAATAAGCCTATGGTAAATACCGGTATGTCAATTATTTTAGAATAATTGAATTTCTGAATATTTTAGGGTTACTTGGTTACTTTAACTTACTTTATTACCGTTATTTAAGCAGTAGTCCAACTGATATTGAGACCTAGTTGTTGTATGGCAGGCCTACTATTTATAAATCTTTGAGTTGATTTATAATATATATATACCCGTTTAAAAAGGGGTTTTTTCAATATTTGAAATAAATGTTATTATTTCTGGGGAAGTCACTACACAGAAGCTGTGCGCTCTCAGTGAAGTGCTACTTATGGGACACTAAAACAGATTATTCTAATTTACCTAAGTTACTTAATACTACGAATTACTTACGATACGGGTTGAGATTACAATCTCTAAATAAACACAAAATTTTAATTACAAATACACAAATACAAATTTTTAGGGTAATTTTACAAGAAGTCTACTAACCAGCCTAACAAAGGGTTAGAATATCTGGTTATTACAACGGACAGGTTACTACGGTATTTGAAAATAATAAGTAGTAGTAAATATACTGCGCTGTCCAGATAGGAAAATACCACCGCCTGACGACCTATAGCCGTATCGCTATAGGTACTACGTTATGTATCACGGAGTGTTCCTACCTAGAAGTTAACAGAGCTAACATACGTGCCTATCAACCACTTTACAACACAAATATAATGCCTACACTAATTACTCTCGGAAAGCACTGTACACTAAACCCTAAATTAGGTACGAGTACTTGTACAACAGATAATCAGTAGTTAAAAATACTTGAACAGCTAAAAGAACCACGGCATCTGCTGGAGTGACCGGTGCACAAAATCACCAGTCTTTACCTACGCCAAGCAGCCCGTGTAGTACCGGGGTTAGTTTAACTATAACGGTATGTATAACAAACACAATTATTGTATGAACAAACTTGGGGAATGAATGTTGCGAATAATCGCATAAACTCTGAATAATAAATATTACGCTACGCGTACAAACCACTCAAACAAAATGCAGACCAAATACTGACAGACTACTATCAAGCCTAAACAAACTACGGTATATGCAGACTCCGAAATGATTAAGTAGTATGCGTTCTAACCCAGTAGTACGACTTATTCTTTAGATGGGGGTTTACCTTACAGCGATGGCTGCCCCTACTTCCTAACCGTTCTTTATCGGACAGATGCTTTGCACACACCAAAATTTCCTCAAACCCAACAACAGCCAGACAACTATCCAGCCTACAAATTATCTAAATAAAATTATACGCTACCCGTACAGACTACACAAACAAAGTACAGACCAAACGCTGGCGGACTCCTATCAGGCCTAAATAAACCACAGGACATGCAGACTCCAAAATGGTTAAGTAGTATGCGTTCTAACCCAGTAGTACGACTTATTCTTTAGATGGGGTTTACCTTACAGCGATGGCTGCCCCTACTTCCTAACCGTTCTTTATCGGACATACACTCTACATGCACTGTAATCCATTCAGACCTAATCAACAGTTAGCCAACAGTCAAGCCTACAAATTATCTGTACAATCTGAGCAGGGTTACACGCCTTCTGCTCAATATCAACCTATCAGTAAATAAAACTGGCAGAAATAAGTAAACTATACAAAAGAATGAGGGGTGATCAATCCCTATTCCCCTGGCAGCCTACAGTATACAATAGATCACAATCGAATAATACTGCTGTACCTGTACCGTAAGTACCGGTTCGGGCAGTTGGGCCTACAGGCCTACAGCAGTACAGGTTACCGTTCAACCGGTACCGGTACTTTAGACTTGATTGCTTACACCGCAATCCAGAAGCAATATCTGTTATTGTTTGCGCTTTTGAAGACCTTTGACAGTTTAACCTGCCAAAATTAGAATGTCTTTTGGATGATAGATAGTCTTTAGCCTATGACGAGTATTTAATACACTACATTAGCCTAAGCCAGTCTATGCGCAATCATTCACCCGTTGGATATACCCGGGAGACTGAGTTTGGAGCTTAATGATTGATGGTGTAAGCCTACTGTATTATTCGACTGATCGTAATATATAATCTCTGACAAATATTATTCACTTTCGGGAAATATTAACAGTTCCTTTAGGACGTGGCGCTCTAAATATGTAAACAGAGTTATGACTTAAACTAGACACAACGAAAAGGCTATAGATTTACGTATATGGCGCATTCTTTAGGAGATGCTTTGTTATCAGTTACACTCATACACAATGCTGCACAATACTGCACACTAATCTGCCGACCTTCACTAAATTTAGTCACGTATAAAGAGAGCAACAGACAATTTATGTTGGGCATATGAAATAGCATTAGATTCACTTCAAACCATTTAACATAGGTCGCAGTCGTTTATCTGTAACCGGTCTCTCTAACCTTTAGTATATCAAGAAGGTGGGGTGTCTGACTATTGATCAGTATTCCGATATAATATTTCATCAGCAAATATAACGAATAATCAACAGCAAAGCAGTAAAGTTAAGGTATAAATGATTATTAAGTGAGTATAATTGGTTTGATAACAGATATACGTTCTATAATTAAGCCTACTAATGTAAGACTAAAGACTGAAACACGGAGGTGCCAAAAGCCGGTGTTCTTAGGCTCTGGGCAAAAACATAACACTGAATTCCTGAGTTTCTGTATCCACCTCCAACACAGAGACAAAAAACGCTCTGATTGGTCAACTGAACAACAAGAGAACAAAGAAACAAAGAAACGTCGACGTGGCAATATCAGCTGTTAGCCGTCGTCATGGTAGCGACACTGTTTTCAAGAGTATCGAGCTTATTGCGTCCCGAAATTGCGGATTATGTCCTCTAAAGTACAAATACAGAAGAAATGGCTTTTATGTCCTCTAAAACACCAGTACAGTAAGGACACGGCCTTTTTATGCCCAGTAAACCAACTACAGAGTACTTTACGGGGAAAATAACCGGCTAATTACGCAAAAGCTTTTACACGGTACCAGGTACCGGGTTCGAGCCCCAATAGGGCCGGTTGATATTTTTCGCTATGGAGAGCATTATCATATTGTCCTATCTACATTATATATTTAATTCACCGTCACTCACCCCACAACAATTCATTTATTATTATTAATTAACAGCCTGGGCCAGGCATTACGGGGTTACAGTGGTTTCTACAACACTGTATGATAGTTATTCTTTGAGGCATGGTTGCCATTTCTGGCAGAGCACGGGAATAACGAACTTGTACTTTCCTTTGAGTGATTAGTTGGCCTAAATATGATCTCCCACTCCACAGCGAAATATTCATCCGGTCTGGTAGCTCAGTACAGTCACCCGGCTGATGATAAGAAAAAAAAGAGGTACCGGGTTCGAGCCCCAATAGGGCCGGTTGATATTTTTCGCTATGGAGAGCATTATCATATTGTCCTATCTACATTATATACTTACATATATTACAGGTAGGACACTATGATGGACCTAGTGCGTGGTAAGTGCACAATTCACTCGTACTGCACGCATCATAGTATCGATAGATTATAGTTACTAGTTGGGGAATAATATTACAGTATTATGGACGCACACACTCGCACTAAATGAACCGAATCTATTACAGACAGAGCACAGTCAGCACTAACCGTGTGGAAATCAAGTTGGTGTGATATCTGGTCTTGTTTATTCATCAACAAGGTAAAGCAATAATAATAACTATAACGATAAGATTTAATACGCACAGCAAGTTATTGATGCAATGCAATAAGATAATGATGCAATACAGCAAGCTACAATGCATGCAGCAAGTTACTGATGCGATACAGTAAGGTGAAATTTCATAGGTCCTACTAGTTACATGACTCGTAACGGGCTTAAGATGTTATGAGGTTGCGCCTAAAAATAGTAGGATGAACACCGACTATATAAGCACTGTAAGAATAGAACAGCCAATAGGGCGCAAGAACATTGTAGAACATGGCAACCAATAGGAGCTTTAGTGTTACGGCAACTGATGCTGGGCAACGGACAAACAATCTTAACAGTGATATACAACATGGATATGACACGAATATTATGCGCACATAAGTTGAATACTGTACATGACTGGCCCATATCACACAATATTTAATATTCTCCATTTTGAAATATAATGATGATGGAATTGTGTATGCGGTAACACTTAATAAGTGGTAAACATGAATACAAGCTTATTGCCAGCGAGAGCTGGCAATATGGACGGATCCATTGCTACTGTATCAATATTATTGTTGTAATAAATTACGCGCCTATGCAGGGAAGCCTAATAACGAAAAACGGCAAACGAAACATTGGGAAAAGTACCGTCTGTACAACACAATTATTAATTTATTGTTTGTTGTAATGAATTACGCGCATAAGCAGGGCAGCCTAATAAGTAAAAACGAATGAGAACCCAATATAGTTGGCAATATGGAGCAGACAGCTCTCTCAATTACTCTGCTACAGTATACTTACCTCTACACTGAACCTCCAATGGGATGTAGTCTAGGCAACCATATTCTGGGATTGGCTAGACAATGTGATAATAGTATAATTAGTATAATATTGTAGGGCCTATGTTAAAAAAACGCAGTTTGCTGTTAGAAATGTATTATTCTCTTAGAATTCTAAACGAAATAAAGCGAAATTTTGCAAAAAGCATGTCCAATAGGTGCTCCCTATGGGGTGTCGACAGAATTTTGATTGAGTGAATTCTACGATTATGATCGGTCATTCTAGAAATAATTTCACTGTTGCTAGGCAACCAACAGGTCCCTCGCAACCAAAACCTTGCATACACAACTAGGTCCGATAATGAACATATCATCAAAATTGCATCCAATTCCATCAACATTTAGTGCAAGAAGATGTGTGTACAAACAAACAAAAAACAAACAAACACGCGTGAGACTTCCAATTCTTGGATCCGTCCAATTAAACGGCATCTACTGTACGTTGTATTACAGTTGCTTTCTACATAGGCCTACTGTTCATTAAACAAATTCTTAGTCTAAACAATCCGCCCATGTGAAGAATACCAGGATTTCACTTTTCGGTCAAACTCTTTATTGGAATTTTATATATGAGGATCAATTCGAGGTCTTTAAATCCATACTGAGTCCGCCATTAGGGCATTCGACTGAACGAGTAGGAGCAGTGTTAACATTGTGACGACGGTAATACTCAGCAAATAGGCCGGCTTCACTGGTATACTGAATATCTTGGGCTGAAAAGGTAAAGAAATAGACCAGTGCAATTATTACTGTAGTAATAATACATTATTAATTAAAAATATTAACAGTTAAAAAATATAAAAATATAGTACTCCTACAGTATTATTACAGTAATAAAGCCCCTACTGTATACTTTAACAAGAGTTGTTTTGATAATTATAGTTGTGTGTATGTAGTACTGGGCAGTTAAAATACATTTTTAATTATTTAACGTGATTGGGTAATTACTGTAAAGGTAATATTTATCGCATTCAACTTTTTACAAGTTTAATAAAGTTTAAAAAAATAGAAAAATGTACAGAATGCTCACCACTTCTATTGCGGGGGCCATAATTAATTTGTTCGCGCTTTCAGACCTTTGGCAGTTTAACCCGCCAAATTAGGATGTCTGTTAGATAATAAATCACTTTAGCCGATGACAAATATTTGATTCACTACACTAGTCGAAACCAATCTGTGCGCGATCATTCACCCGCTGGATAATTCCCGGGAGATTGGGTTCGACGGCTTAATTTTATTGCTATGTAAGCTTAATGTATTATTCGACTGACAGTATTATATAATCTCTGACAATATTATTCACTTTCGGGAATATTAACAGTTCCTTTAGGACGTGGCGCTTTATTTATATAAACAGAGTTATGACTTAAACTACTCACAACGATATGGCTTAATTATAATTCACATATATGGCGCATTCTTTAGGAAATGCTTCGTTATCAGTATCACCCGCACACAATGCTGCACAATACTGCACACTGATCTGCCGATCTTCACTGATTTTAGTTACATATAAAAGGAACACGGACTGACTCATGTAGGGGCTATCAAATAACATTAGATTCACTTCAAACCACTTTAACATAAGTCACAATCGTTATGTATAACCTTTCTCTCTTACCTTCAGTATATCAAGAATATTGGGTTTTCGGGGTTATTTATCGTTATTCCAAATATAATAATTCATCAACCAAATTATGAAGTACAGACAGCAAATAGCAGTATAACAATATAAAGTATGCACAGTGTTACAGTATGCAGTGTATGCAGTACTGCAGTATGCATTGATTGCATTGAGTTAGGTTAGTCAAGATAACGGATATATGTCCTTATGATTAAGCCTACTAGTGTACGGCTAAAACAGTAAAGCACAAAATACTTCCAAGCCGTTCTTTCTTTGGCTCAGGACTGAATGTAAACACTGCACATAGGCATTGCGTCATTTCTCGGAAATTTTCTGTACAAGGAGCCACAAAAACGCTCTAATTGGCTGACTGAACTGAGAGACGCCGTAGAACAAAGGAAATCAACACGTATGAATGTCAGCTGTTAACCGTAGTCATAGTAACTACTGTTCAAGAGTAGCTATCACCCCTTTGCGTCACGAATTGCCATAGAATCATAAAATATGCCTTTCACAGTACACATACGGAGGAAATAGGTCTTAGATCCTCTAAAAACACCGATACAGCAATAATACGGTCTCTTACACTTATTAAATCAACTACAGAGTATTTTAATATAAAAGATAATAAAAATAACGGGGCAATTCAGCAAAGGCTTTTACACCGCTCCCAGAAAATGGGATTTTCAGTCTATAAAATATAAAAATCACAGTTTCTAAACCTAAAGATACTCTAAACAGTTAGTCTTTCTTGCGCGGACGGCGTTTACGCAGTTTTTTAAAGCTAGCAAGAGTCCTTTTCTCTTTGGGGGGAACCACTTTACTAGGAGGGCCATAACTCCTGGGTGAAGGGTGCAATATGATTGCATTAGAAGGTTTGGGTTTACTGTCGGTGTCTCGTCCATTTCGATATGCTTCTCCTCGAGCTGATTTTCCTCCGCTTGTCATGGGATATGTTCGTCCAAAACTCTCGCAGAGAATAGGGTTTTCTAAGCTTGATATCTTCTTAGAGATTCGAGATTTCCCAATCGAACCGAGATAAGGCCAATTCGTTTATCGATTGGACTTACTGTTATAACTTACGTTTATCTGAACAAACGCAGGTTTCCTTTTTGATCTTTATAGAATCACGTTTAACTCGTTTGGTACAACGTTCTCCGCCACTCTGGTGACAGGTTATATCGTGTCAAGCCGGGACGATGGTAAGGGTTAAACGGCGATATTAAATGTCCGCGTCACAATCCGGCTAGGTAAGATGGGCGGCTAGCTAGAAATCACTGTCGGAGTGTTACCGATTAATTGTTAGGGTAGCACTAGATCTTTGAACAGTGAATACAGTCCGCGAGGATCCGCGACACCACCAGGATCGCAGGTCTGAGGTCCAACTAAGGAATGAGGAGGTTTGACCGAGTATTCCGGGACTCTGATCGTAGGTTTACTCCAGGATCGTTCGAGCCGAGTGAGCATAGGTGATACGTCAACAAGTTTCGGTTTACATGGATGTTTATGTCTTTCCGTTTATTATTTGGGTCTAGGGCGTTTATCGTAATAATACCAAAGACGCACGTCTGGTAGGGTAAACGCGGGTGACATTTATTTGTTGTTGCAATGCTTCTATCAAGAATTCCAAATATACTTTGGAGTTACCGCGTCCATTTGTTTCTTTAGTGTCTTTTCTTTCGAGCCGATTTCGAATAGAATTTTCACATTCGAATTTCAGTTTATGGTTCCGACTCCGCTGGGCAGGATATATAGTCGACATAGTCCGTATTGTGTAAATCGATAGGATGACCAGTAGTTAAGAAGACCATATACGTACTATTACGCTGCGTATATCGAGCAGCGAATTTTCTATAGTCCAACTCGCGCGCGGGCTGCTCTTGGGACATTGGCGGTTCGATATAACGACCATCGTCCTCCGCAGCAGTTGGACTAACGTCGCCGCGTATTAAGCTATCAACAAACGCTTAGAATAGCAAAAATAGAGTATATCGCTCCCCGATACCAAGACCATCTTCTATCAACTCCGTCATATCTGCTATATATGAGTTTATCCATATTATAATGAGTTTATATTTAGGCGAGCGGGCGTCGCTGCCTACCCCAATCAACCCCCGGACAGTACGAGATCCTCAGCGCCGATGTGTCGTCGCCGCCGTACTTTCGCCAACGACGTAGCCGCACAACGACAACGACAACCGGCACAAGTCACTCGACTGTCCGTCCCAAAGGCTTAGATGTACTTCAGGTATTCCTTGGAGAGTTAGGTTACTTTACGATTGCGACTGGCTACTGTAAACACACCTTAGCAGTAACATTCACCTATAAACTCACAAATACCATACACACAACTTGTCACAAATTACACACATTCGGGCCATTTGTCCGTTAGTCAATGCCTTCCAGAATGTCACTGTATTATTATGTATCCTTGGATACTAGTAGTGTGCTATTTATTCCATATGCTATTCAATGGGACAAGCTTTCTATTGTTCGTTTAACTCAATTCTAATTCTAGCGTGGTTGTTGCTATGGTGACATTATGCAAAGCTAGCGGTAGAATTAGGGTGATTCCAATGCATACAGATCTGGGATGTTATTTAATAGTAATTCTTTAATAGTCAATGTCCTGTTTTTATACATGACTTTATGAATTTTATCGGCTATTGACTATGTTTGGGAGACTTTCGTACACGCATACGCATAATAATATAAATCTCCTCTCCCTTGATCTATTAATTAATGGAATTTTGGGAATGTTATAAATTGCGTAAAATGGCAATTTATTAAATTCATTAAAAGACATGAATTTAAATTTATTCCCTGAAATTTTATTATTTGATAATTAAATGGGCATATTTTGATTCTAGAACATGTCTAGGGACACAAGATCCTTAATTCTATGACAATTGTCTTTTTTAAGAAAATCGGTAAATGCTACGATATCTTAATTGACTAGAATTGTTGAAGGATCTGAATTTTACAGATTTTGATTTATTAGATTTGCAAATATTAAATAATTAATATTTGAGATGGGCACCGATTTATTCCAGAACTTGTCTGGGGACGTTAACCACTGATTCTAGAATTTGTCTTTCAAGTATATCGGTGGGTGCCGCGATATCTTAATCGACTAGAATTACAGATGGTCAAAGGGTTTAACAGATTTATTTTGCGTTATACGCTACTGTTAAAGGGACATCACGCTACTATATGTATTATATAATATACGGTATGAGAGCAATATCGCACGAAGCAATGTCAGTGTGAAGAGGCAAGTCGTTTCCAAGGTCTACCCAGAGCTTGGTTTAGCCGAGACACGAGGATCTGAACTTTGCATTCCTAATACTCTGCCTACCAATAATACTTAAATATAGTAGTGGCTTTATTGTACTTTAATAAGTACGGACATTTCATCTTACTGTAGTTACGTATTTGTAATGTAATACGGACAGTAAGGAAAGAGAAAAAGAATTATTTCTTGCCGTCGCATTAAATATAATATATACGTAATTAAGTAATAAACGCGAATATATATTGCACTAATCTACTAAATAATCGCTAAAATAACATTCTACTGAATAAAATTAAAGAAAACGATTATAATAAAATTACATAGTAATACATACATAAATATAAAAATAATAAAATAATATAAAATAATAGAGTCACACACCCACTCCATATGCTGTTACGTTATGGAGTCCCTAGATGTTTGAAGGATTAGGGAGGTGGTCGTGGGAAGAGAATCTTGCCTTCCACAGTTTCCGGAGAGTCCTCCATTCCCTTCCGATAAACACAAACGACCGACTGGGTGATTGAGTCGCTGCATCCTGAATACAATTCCAGGTTTCCTCTTCGTCCTGGAATAGTGACGATAGAAACATCGCTCAAAGTATATGACGGCGTCACAAAGCCGATTCCAGGAGCTATAGTGGTCCGTCGCTCTCTGCAGGAGAGGTGAGAGTCCCTGCGGGACATCTGATGTTCCAGAGCTCCAATCGCTCTCTCTGATCTTCATGAAGGATCCACTCGCGGTGGGGAGGTTCAGATCCACGGCGTCGTCCCTGGCAACATGTAATACCGACAGATCTATCCCGGGTTCAAATAACTCCGATCCACCCGTCCGGGTTTCAGGTTCGACTTTCTCCGCTCCCTTGGCTGGTCTAATCTCAGTCGGAGTAAGATAGGGAGGCCATTCATTCTCCTTACTCAGGAAGTCGGGTTCACCTAACCGGTCTATAGTATCTGTCAGTTCTTGAGGAGTTGCTCCTCTGGAAGCGATGTCTGTTGGATTAAACTTCTTGGGGCAATATCTCCATTGATCTACATCGGAGCTAAGATTGTCATTATCTGAGGAGTGTGGCGTTCCCTCAGTTGGGTCGTCTCCCTCACTAGTATCATCTTCCCATTCACTCATCTGGCAGACGCGATCTTGAAGCAGTCTTTCCCTGAGCGTTCTACGGGAAGGTCCAGTAAGGTACCAACCTACTCTAGTTCTTACCGCATAGGGCTGAAGTGGTTGCGGTTGAGCAGGTCGTTTCTCTAATGTCTCCAGCGCCTCATGCGCGTTTTGGCCGATGAGTATTTGCACTCCAGGATAATCAGTCTGGAATCGAGGTATGTTAAGATGTTGGATGCTCTCATCCTCGTCCCAATTATAAAGGTCTGCTTGAGTAGTAGCGAAGTTCTTTATAGCCACCATTTTCACTGACCTTATGCTATGTTCTCCTAGTTCGTCTTGTGGGGTGGACAACGCGCCTACATAATAATCAGCTGTTATTGTAGATTTCCAAACTTGCATAATGCCTGACATGTTGAGCTTAGTTTGGAACTTGGGTTGTCCAGCAAATATATCTTCGGCTAGCTCTTTATCGATGAATGTTCCTGTGCTGCCGGAGTCCAGGAGGGCGTTCACTACATAACTCCGCTTAGGTCCGTGCACCCTTACCTGCACCACAGGAAACTCTCGGATTCCTATATTGGAAGTTGGCGCTTTCCAAGAGGGTTGTTGATCGGAAGTAGTTAAGGTAAGGTCGCTGTCTGTGTCTTTCTCATGTACGAGTGCTCGATACACTGCGGTGGTGTTTATTAGGTAACAGGATTCGTTTTGGTCGGAGAACTCGTCCGTATAGAATCCTTCCATCTCAGATTGATCAGTGTCGTTCACATCACTGAATTGGACATGTAGTTCGGACTCACTTACCTGACTCGGGCTGTTTCGTTCGAATTCCGTGTGCAACAAGATATGATGATTTGCGCCGCACTTTGCACACCTTGCGTCGGAGTTACAGGTTCGCCGTTGGTGTCCTCGTCTGAGGCAATTATAACACAACCGCTTATCCCACATGACTTCACGTCTATCCTCGAGTGATTTCCTCAGGAATTTATCACACGCATTTAAACGGTGGGGCCCGTCGCACAGCACACATTTCGGCTTGATGTTACTTACTTTAACCTGTGCTATGTGGTGCACACTTGTTCTTTCCTCGGGCTTTCTCACCTGAATTCCTTTAGGAGACGTAGGAGGGGTTTTTTGTACCGGTTCCCTTCTGTCATTGGGTCGAGACTTGGATTTACTTACCTGTTCTTTAGGCATTTTATTGACATAATAAGGCCTGTCAGTGTCTTTCCCGCTGTCCTCTCCTTGAGAGGTTTGGCTTTCACCGTCGTCGGTATAACATACTGGTGTTACCCTTCTCCTAGAAACGGGTTTCTCACTTACCTTGTTTTCCAATGTCTTCTCTCTGGACTGCCTTAGGAGCTGTAATTTCACTTCTCTATCTAAGAATGACATGAGATCAGTCATGGTAGGGTCTCGCCGTTGTTGTTCCATCATATATAACACTTTCTTATCCCAGCGTGTACCTACTCCACCCTTAGGTAAAGTAGAAGCCACTGCTCTAATAACCATAGTGTTCTGATACTCATGAGACTTACCTAGCCAATCTAATTGTCTGCAGATCTCCTGGATCTCATCGGAAAACTCGATAATTCCGCTACTAATAAACTTTCGGGGCGCTACTAACTTGGCATACAAGTACCCAGCGATATTATTCCTATTACCATACCTGATGTTTAGTGTATCCCAAACTTGTCTTAATCCATCTGGATGTCCAATAAACTTTAACGCCATTAACTGGGAGATCCTTCCAAGCACTCGATGAGGTATCTAAGTTTTTCTCCATTAGATAGTACAGAGTTCTGTATGTTATCTTTGTAATATTCATTAAAAGGTAACCACTTCATCTCATCTCCATTGAACTTGACGATCTCTCCAACCTTTACCGCTTGCCGGGCTTCGGTTCTAGCCATTTGACGCGTAAAACTTTCTTGGGCCATTGTGCTATTTAATATCGAGTTATCGGTATATAAATTCCTCGGATTATGATCAGTTCCATAGGGAATATCATTACAAACAGGTCTATAATTACCCTTAATAGGGTTCACTATAGGAGTTTCTACTTCGCTAGCAGTATAAATGCGTGTAGGCTCCACACCTTGCGCATGAGATACTTCAGACCTAACGGGTTGACACATTGTTACAGGGGGTGGTGGTATACCCTTTTGTAAATTTACTAATTTATCGCGCTCTAGCGCGATATTTTGCTGCACTTCTTGCAACTCTAACTTGCTTTCCCTCACTGTTCCCTTTAAATGTTGGACAGTCCCTTCCAACTCTCGGACCTGTTGGGAGGAGCGTATCCGATTCTCCTTCATCTCTCCGAGGAGAATATCCATCCTCCGCCGTCTCTCATCTACCCAATCAACCGCCGAAACGGGATCCGCCAACGTCGTAGCGGGCAGACAAGGGACAACGGGCGACAAATTATGAATAATTCGCTCGGGGTCCAGGACCTGAACTGTATCCGGGGCAGTTCTACGGGGCACAGGTAGCTTAGTGCTATGCAAAGGGAATTTAGAGGTAGTCTCAGGGAGCACAGGTATGTCTATCACCGAAGGGGTGATTTCAAGAACAGGCCTACTTATTTCAGGCTCATCTACTATAGTAGGGAGTCTTTCTATTTTAATTATTTGGTCTGTGGGCTCTGTACTACCTAAGTTGGTGTTATTTAGTTGCCTTCTAACAGCTGGAGGCAAATCAGGCAATTTCTGACGGTGGAATGTTCTTTTACGTCTACTTAGACGAGATCTATTTCCCTTGCCTTCAGTATCGGTGGTATCGCCTTCCTCAGATGATGTATATCCCTGTCTTTTGGGAGTAGATCGATTCATCATCTGCATATTACTAGCTGCTAACTGTTTATTTATGCAGTCTTGATTCTCCTGAATGTTTTCCAATTCTAATTGGGTGATTTCGTCAGCCGCTTTCCTTTCTGCTTCTGCCACTTTTGTCTCTGCCGCTGCCTCTGCCGCTGCCTCTGCCGCTGCCTCTGCCGCTTTTGCCTTGGCCGCTGCCGCCTTTCTTTCTGCTTCTGCAACTACTACTGCTGCTTTCTTTCTGTCTTCTATACGTTTTTTCTTTACTTGTTCTTCTTGGTCTCTAGCGATGCGGAGTTGTTCATCGAATTTAGCTTGGTTCGCCGCTAACATTTCCGCATCGATTGCGTCCAGCACAAGCTTGGTTCCTTCACTATTAGGGCTAAGCCCCTCCAGCCTTCTCCTCAACTCTTCATCTCCTACAAAGCGTTGATAGTCTGACAGATAGATGTCAATAGCATCCCTCTTATGCGGTTTCTCTGCTGTCACTTCGCTTTCTTCTTGAGAAGAAGTGGCGTCGGTTGATTCTCCATAGGTTGGCCGCTCATCATAAACCTTATCCACCATCTTCGCTCCGCGTTCGGGCGTCCGATCATCAGTATCCGAACTACTGGAGCTATCGGGCCGCTGAAAACTAAGTTCTTGGCTCGCGGGTTGTTGCTGTTCCGCTGCTTCTTGGTCCCGCTTGACCTGAGCTCGAGTGCCTATGATAGACCTACGATGTTGGACCAGTCTAGGGTCTGAGATTACTACAGTAGGGATGGCCTTTCTTACAGCAGGAGGTGACTTAGACTTGGATCTAGGATGTTCTATACTTGGATCTGGGTCACTGATCTTTTTAAGACACTTTCTGACAGTCATTCTAACACTATCTAGGAGACTATCCGACAGTGATTGGGTTGTGTCAGACATGTTTGATTGTACAGTTGGATGCCTACTGCTATATTACAGTCTAAGCAAGTCTAGTAATTCAGTATTAACTGCTAGCCTAGTAATTAATTACCGATACTGCTACTCAGTGTAGCGTGATATATATATAATATATTAAAATACCGGTATGCTTATAGTATATATAAGTATTATTACAGACTAGGTTTATCTCAGAATACCGGTATAATTTTAGCACAAATATATATAAATATATAATAGGCCTATCGGAAATACCGGTATACAGCTTACAATTTATAGTATATATAATTCTGGACTAGAATTAATTACAAGTACCGGTATAATTTCAGCCTAAATTTATAGAAATAAAGATAATAGGCCTATCGTAAATACTGGTATATCAATTATTTTAAATAATTGAATTTCTGTATTTAAGGGTTACTTGGTTACTTACTTACTTTATTACCGTTATTTGAGCAGTAGTCCAACTGATATTGAGACCTAATTGTTATATGGTAGGCCTACTATTTATAAATCGTTAGATTTGATTTATAATATATATATACCCGTTTTAATGGGTTTTGTCAATATTTGAAATAAATGTTATTATTTCTGGGGAGTAATCACTACACAAAGCGGTGCGCTTTCAGTGAAGTGTTACTTATAGGACACTAAAACAAATAATTCTAATTTACCTAAGTTACTTAATACTACAAATTACGTACAATTCGGGTGAGATTACAATCTCTAAATAAACACAAAAATTTACAAAAACACAAATACGAAATTTTTAGGGTAATTTTACAAGAAGTCTACAAACCAGCCTAACAAAGGGTTAGAAAACTGGTTATTACAACGGACAGGGTACTACGGTATTTGAAATAATAAGTAGTAGTAAATACACTGCGTTGTCCAGATAGGAAAATACCACCGCCTGACGACCTATAGCCGTATCGCTATAGGTTCTACGTTATGTATCACGGAGTGTTCCTACCTAGAAGTTAATAGAGCTAATCGAATGTGCCCATCAACCACTTTACAACACAGATATAATGTCTACACTAATTACTTCGGAAAGTACTGTACACTAAACCCTAAATTAGGTACGAGTACTTGTACAACAGATAATCAGTAGTTAAATATACTTGAACAGCTAAAAGAACCACGGCATCTGCTGGAGTGACCGATGCACAAAATCACCAGTCTTTACCTACGCCGAGCAGCCCGTGTAGTACCGGGGTTAATTTAACTATAGCGGTATGTATAACAAACACAATTACTGTAGGAACAAACTTGGGGAATGAATGTTGCGGATAATCGCATAAACTCTGAATAATAAATATTACGCTACGCGTACAAACTACTCAAACAAAATACAGACCGAACACTGACAGACTACTATCAAGCCTAAACAAACTACGGTATATGCAGACTCCGAAATGATTAGGGAGTATGCGCTCTAACCCAGTAGTGCGACTTATTCTTTAGTTGGGGGATTACCTTACAGCGTTCGCTGCCCCTACTGCCTAATCGTACTTAATCGGACAGATGATCTACACACGCGGCAATCCGTTCAGACCTAATAACAGCCAGACAACTATCCAGCCTACAAATTATCTAAATAAAATTATACGCTACCCGTACAGACTTACACAAACAAAGTACAGACTAAACGATGGCAGACCACTCTCAAGCCTAAATAAACCACAGGACATGCAGACTCCGAAATGATTAGGGAGTATGCGCTCTAACCCAGTAGTGCGACTTATTCTTTAGTTGGGGGATTACCTTACAGCGTTCACTGCCCCTACTGCCTAATCGTACTTAATCGGACAGGTGATCTACACACACTGCAATTCGTTCGGACTTAACAGCAATCAGACAACAGCTCAGCCTACAAATCGTCTGTACAATCTGATCAGGCTTACACGCCTTCTGTTCAATACTGGCCTACAAATAAATAAAACTTGACAGAAATAAGTAAAATCTCAATAAAAAATCAGGGCGGCCGTTCCCTGATTAAGTACTAAGACCTACCGGTATACAACAATCAAATCGAATAATACTAGTGTACTTATACGGAAGTACCGGTTAGGACAGCTAGGCCTACGGAATACAGAAGTACCGGTTCTAGCGGTTGGGCCTACTGACTACTGACCTACAGATGTACCGGTTCAGGTTTACCGGTTGACCGGTACTTTCAACTTTATTGCTTACTGCAACAAAGAAGCTATATCCGTTATTGTTCGCGCTTTCAGACCTTTGGCAGTTTAACCCGCCAAATTAGGATGTCTGTTAGATAATAAATCACTTTAGCCGATGACAAATATTTGATTCACTACACTAGTCGAAACCAATCTGTGCGCGATCATTCACCCGCTGGATAATTCCCGGGAGATTGGGTTCGACGGCTTAATTTTATTGCTATGTAAGCTTAATGTATTATTCGACTGACAGTATTATATAATCTCTGACAATATTATTCACTTTCGGGAATATTAACAGTTCCTTTAGGACGTGGCGCTTTATTTATATAAACAGAGTTATGACTTAAACTACTCACAACGATATGGCTTAATTATAATTCACATATATGGCGCATTCTTTAGGAAATGCTTCGTTATCAGTATCACCCGCACACAATGCTGCACAATACTGCACACTGATCTGCCGATCTTCACTGATTTTAGTTACATATAAAAGGAACACGGACTGACTCATGTAGGGGCTATCAAATAACATTAGATTCACTTCAAACCACTTTAACATAAGTCACAATCGTTATGTATAACCTTTCTCTCTTACCTTCAGTATATCAAGAATATTGGGTTTTCGGGGTTATTTATCGTTATTCCAAATATAATAATTCATCAACCAAATTATGAAGTACAGACAGCAAATAGCAGTATAACAATATAAAGTATGCACAGTGTTACAGTATGCAGTGTATGCAGTACTGCAGTATGCATTGATTGCATTGAGTTAGGTTAGTCAAGATAACGGATATATGTCCTTATGATTAAGCCTACTAGTGTACGGCTAAAACAGTAAAGCACAAAATACTTCCAAGCCGTTCTTTCTTTGGCTCAGGACTGAATGTAAACACTGCACATAGGCATTGCGTCATTTCTCGGAAATTTTCTGTACAAGGAGCCACAAAAACGCTCTAATTGGCTGACTGAACTGAGAGACGCCGTAGAACAAAGGAAATCAACACGTATGAATGTCAGCTGTTAACCGTAGTCATAGTAACTACTGTTCAAGAGTAGCTATCACCCCTTTGCGTCACGAATTGCCATAGAATCATAAAATATGCCTTTCACAGTACACATACGGAGGAAATAGGTCTTAGATCCTCTAAAAACACCGATACAGCAATAATACGGTCTCTTACACTTATTAAATCAACTACAGAGTATTTTAATATAAAAGATAATAAAAATAACGGGGCAATTCAGCAAAGGCTTTTACATAATTGTCACAAAGTTTTCTTCGGCCGTTAAGCCAAGGATTACGCACCAAATGTTACGCGGAGTCATTTGTCGGTAGGTGCTGGTGCTGGAGAGGAGATAAAGTATACGTGGCTCTTCCATCCGGAAATGTGGCGTACTTCCCCCATCTAGTACAGTAGAGTGGGTCCGGTTTGCCGAAAATTCGCTCCACTAGCGGCAATATAAATAAGAGCAAATCCTTCTTGAATCCAGTATAACAGATAACAGCTGGTTGACCCTTTGATTACATTCCACTGTTCAGGGTTCAGACGTTACTTACTTTTGCTACCGCCTACCGGTAGGCCCTACTTCCGTTTCTTCTTTCAAAATTTCCAGCGTCACCTTTCTAATGCTGTTCTCTACTACCGCAGTACAGCAGTACCGATACCAGCACCAGGATACATCGACAGATATAAATTAGTCATCTGGCTGACTGGCACTGGCCTACTGCTATACTGACAACCTGAAGAACCGGTACAGAAACTAATATAATGAAAATCGAGGAGGTGCGAAGCACGACAAAGACCCAACGTATCGCGACCCACACCCACATCAAAGGGTTAGGTCTGGACGATACGGGGACTCCTAAACCATGCTCCGCGGGGCTGGTAGGCCAGAGCAACGCCAGGGAAGCGGGGGGAATTATTGTCGATTTAATTAAATCCAAGAAGATGGCGGGGCGTGCGGTGCTACTCGCAGGGCCTCCGGGAACCGGTAAAACCGCGTTAGCGCTGGCGATCGCTCATGAACTAGGCAGCAAAGTCCCGTTCTGTCCTATGGTTGGAAGCGAAGTTTATTCTACTGAGATTAAAAAAACCGAAGTTTTAATGGAGAATTTTAGACGCGCGATCGGGTTAAGAATAAAAGAAACTAAAGAAGTTTACGAAGGGGAAGTTACTGAATTAACTCCGTTAGAAACGGAGAACCCAATGGGAGGTTACGGTAAATCTATATCGCATGTTGTGATCGGGTTGAAGACTGCGAAAGGTACGAAACAACTGAAACTAGATCCGAGTATTTATGAGTCATTGCAGAAGGAAAAGGTGGAGGTTGGTGACGTCATCTATATCGAGTCTAACACCGGGGCCGTTAAGCGACAAGGTCGCTCAGATTCTTACGCTACTGAATACGATCTGGAGGCTGAGCAGTATGTACCGTTGCCTAAGGGAGACGTTCACAAGAAGAAGGAGGTTAGTACGGCTCTGATAGGTTGGGTTGTTAGGTATTCTATAAAAACACTTTGGTTGTTTTGCGGTCAGAATTTAGGAGGTGAAATTTCCTACAAGTTATAGAAAAGATATACCGGTACCGGTAGTTTACAGGAGTAAGAAGTCAAAAATAAAAAATAAACTAAATTCTTAAATTAAAGAGCTTAAAAGAATAATTTCATCACCATTTATTATTAAGTAGCAAAATAAAGCTAGGCCTATACTATATTAAATTTATTAATTAAAAGGATAACAAGTACAATTTGTCATGCTTTTATTTAGGTTGTACAGGACGTAACCTTACACGACCTCGATATAGCCAACGCGCGTCCACAAGGGGGGCAGGATGTGATGAGTTTAATGGGGCAGTTGATGAAACCCAAGAAAACCGAGATAACTGATAAACTCAGAAAGGAAATCAATAAGGTTGTCAACCGATATATAGACCAGGGGGTTGCGGAACTAGTCCCGGGGGTTCTCTTCATAGACGAGGTCCACATGTTAGACATCGAGTGTTTCACCTACCTACACCGCGCGCTCGAGTCCACCATCGCGCCCATCGTTATATTCGCGACGAACCGCGGTTCCTGTGTGATCCGCGGCACTGAGGACATCGTGTCGCCCCACGGGATCCCGTTGGATCTCCTCGATCGGTTGCTGATCGTGCGGACGTTGCCGTACTCCCGGGACGAAATGGTCGAGATAATCCGGATTCGAGCCGAGGTGGAGGGCATCCCCGTGGACGAGGCCTCGTTAGTGCGACTAGGGGAGATCGGTGCCGCTACTACGTTGCGCTACGCCGTCCAGCTGATAACCCCGTCGCATCTGTTGAGTAAAATCAACGGGAAGGATGCCATTAGCGAGTCCGACGTTCAAGAGATAAGTTCCTTGTTCTTTGATGCGAAAGCGTCGGCGAAAATCCTTGCGGAACACGGAGATAAGTACATGAAGTAGATGAGCGATGGAACGGGATGAGGTTCTACAAGAAGTGTCCGAGTAATTCCGGACAAGATTCCGGGTTAAACAGCGGCAATGCTGTGTAGAATTCAAACCAACTTCTCTTACGAGTGTATATTATATATTTTTAGATTTAATTAAGTGGAATATTTTTGTTTTTGTTTGTGTATTTTTTCAGTTTGTTGTTTTTTGTGTTCGATTGTTATATTCGTTGATTAATATTGACTGATGTCCGATGATTTATTGCCATCGAATTAACTTAACCGATTTCCATTATACTAAAAAATTATGTTTGATTTTATAAATAGTTGCTTCCAGGTTATGAATGTACTCAACTAATATTTATTAAACTCGCAGTTATTGAATGATTTACTCACGGAAAATCTGGCCTTAGTGACGAAGTCTACAAAGGAATCTCTACAATCTACTGAGGTGTCTGGATATCCGAATACTTTCACTTCTAGAGCTACTCGTACAAGCCGTCCTCCCATTGTGTGTAGAACGGTCGCCTAGAAACAAAGTAAACAAATAGTCGTCCTCCCATTGAATGTAGAGCGGTCACCTAGAAACAAAATAAACAAATAGTCTTCCTCCCATTGAATGTAGAGCGGTCGCCTAGAAACAAAATAAACAATTAGTCTTCCTTCCATTGAATGTAGAGCGGTCGCCTAGAAACAAAATAAACAATTAGTCTTCCTTCCATTGAATGTAGAGCGGTCGCCTAGTAACAAAATAAACAAATAGTCGTCCTCCCATTGAATGTAGAGGGGTATTGAATATTATAGGACATACAAAATTATTACAGACAAAAACTAAAAGGAGCGGCATTTGGATAAACCACTCATTACATAACTTAACAAATTATACTTGGAATTTTATTTCAATTATTTTGATGAAAGCGTATTCGAAATAAATCGAAATACAGTTTTGCAAAAAATTCCCCGCCTTTTGTTATGTTTGAAAAATTTATGGAAAATTACTAACAATTAATAAACTTAAAATGTAACATTTTATACTTTTTTACTTTATAAATCTAAAGAAATAAACTTATTCACTACAGTACTTATCGTCCCTTTCATTTTGAAATAACCTATATGCCATTTTTGCCGAAATGGAGATTGCTGCATTTCTTTATGTTAAAATGTATTCTGAATCCGATTAACTCACTTAGAAGGCCACACTCCCACGTATAACTGAGATATTTATCGTTTTGAAACCACCTATATGCCAGTTTCGCATAGACCGCATGATAAATACATATTTTTTTAAAACAACCTATATAACACATTTTACTATTATAAATAGGATAAGCCCGGGAAAAGTTGATATACAATTGGAAACAACGAATCGAGAGGTAGAATTGTTGTTTATTATGATAAAGAGGGAGATTTGATTTATATTTTTAAAACTTAATAATCAAATTTTTCTTAAGGGTTTTAATGTTTTTTGAGTAATAATTGTAAAAAATTTAATATTTTTTTGGAACAACCTATATCCCTATACATAGTTTCCTACCTAATATGTTACATAATTCCAATACCAAAACTGTTTTTGTTAAAATCGTTACATTTAATGCATTTAATAGTAAATAAGACTAAAATCCTGGAATATTACTTGCAAACAAAATTAGAATAAATAATGCCGTTTTACAGGAAAAGTCAATTTTGTCATTTAGGTTGTTTGAAAATGAAAGGGACGATAGATGTACTATTGTATACTGTACATACAGTGACAGATACATTTATGCTACTACACTGTATACATAAGTTAGGATTAACCTTTGCTAAGGGCGCGGACAGAATTAGAGACCAGAGAATTGGTGTGGATAGTCTGTATGTCCATATGTATGGGTTGTTTGTCTCTCTGTCATATTCTCGAAACAATTGGCACAGCGCTGAAAGACAACAATATTTACTACGGTACATCATACTGTATCTACCCAATGATACACAATTAGACAATTTTAATTATCAACGTCGCAATCAGACCATATTAAAGAAACTGAAAGTAATTCACTTACATATAGCAAATAAATTAAGGAAGTTTAAACAACACAGACTGATCATCTTGGCGGCAGGTCCGTTAAGCTCCGATACCGATTCTCGAATGCTCAAAATATTCTAGAAAATAAGAACTCATGTTCAATTGTGAAAAACCGATAATCATTAAGCCAAGTTATATATTTATTTTCAATACATTTTGCATAAACTGGAAGTAATGTGTGATCTGGAGCAGCTTAATTATACAGAAAGGAGTCAGAGGGGAAAAAAGTCTTTGTTTCACTATGATCCATGTAGACCTATTTATTTGTATGAATAAACTGCTATCTACAGGAGACACTAAAAAAACTGCAAACTGACTATTTACTTTAGTTTATTGTTTTAGTTAGAATAAAGTGCCACTGTAACGAGCCTCTTTCCCTTAATTGACAATTTAACATTGATAAGAGATTTTTGTCACAAGTTGTTATTATTATGTACCTGCATTGCTTCCTTCAGAGAACATTCTTTGTCTCTCAGCCTCATCTCGATACATTTGATTGAGAACGTAAGGAGTTCGCATTGGGCTGTGTAGTTGATAACAACGGCTGCGTAAATCGCGTTAAATATTAATACCCCAAGGAAACCGAACACAAACATTGTTATGTGAAGACTGAAACTAAATGAAATGAAAATTAACGGAAATATTATAAAAGTATTATATCATTATTAATAATTATATTATACTGTATCCGTATGTCAATGAATTCAAGTCCCTATTAAGTGTTTTTAAATGTTTTTAATGACTGAAGAAAAATAAAGATTAATACTGTAACTTGTAAAATATGGGGATAATGTAGGCCTACAATAGTTACTGAAAACTACGTGCGATAGTGTAAGTGCGATCGGGTGATAATCAATCTTACAGTAGCTTTAAAGTGTTTCGCAAAACCTTACTAAAAAATGACATGTAGAAGGATAACTACAAATTATCAAACAAATACTTACTTACTGTATATATAAATGGAATGAATGTGAAGTGGCACATACTGATGACAATACCGTAGTTTACGAAAAATGAGAATGAATTTAACAACTGGTCATTGGCCAATATGATTAGCTTAATAATTATGAAGAACAAAGTAACAGACGGACTAACAAACAAGTAACTAACTTTATTCCAAAATTGTAACATTCAACGTCGTTAGAATTAACAGCGAGTTGTTATTTAGCACTTTACAACCTTAGAGGACATTACAGCATTGTATTGGTGTTGTAATGTCCCTTGTTTATGTGGTAACCAGTGACGGCGAGCTGTAAAGTTACGGCGTCATTGTTTACCACGTAAACAATAGGTGGCATTTATAATTAATTGCCTGACAGCCAGATAGGCCTACTGCATTACCTACCGGTAGCTATTAATAACCAGTAGCAATAAACTATTAACATGGCTCCAAACGCCACCATAAATATAAGCTATCTTTTTATAACATTATTTATCTAATTTTTCATTTATTTATACAGCAACTAATTTCATTTGTACTTTTTTCAAAGTACTTTACAGTGTTCTGATCCTCGTGGCTTTATTTTCACTCACTCACTAACGTTCGTTCGTGTAACAAAGCCACTCGGATCATCACACTGTAAAGTGCTACTTTACACACAAGTATGTAAATAGTTATAACGATTGTTAGCGGATCCATTCCGCTGTACATTTCCTACCATGGGGTGCGGAGGGAGTGCGGGGGGGTGCGGGGGGGGGGGGGGGGTGCTGCCAATTGACTAAGTTGGCCATAGAGGTATCCAACAGGGCATACCATCAAAGGGATGATGCAATAGGGCCAGCTGGGCAGTGAATTAACTATCCACCTCAGTAGAAAGAGGGTAACAAATGAAGCAGAATCAGGGCGTGGTTAGCTGACCAATGGGAGGCCAGCACATGTCGAATTAGAGTGTATCGGTTGGAGGCCAAACGTGTTAGCCTATAGGCAGTATATTTCCCCATTAACGGTCACGAGTGTATTCTGACCAGTTGGCATCTATTCATTGTAGACGATGAACAAGTTTTCACCGTCAGCCGTAACCAATTGTGTTTGTGCTGTAATCATTTCTACATTTACCGGTAACTATATATATTAACGACCTATTATAAATCAACAATTAACAACGTTAGAACTCTTATTTTTCCGAGCCAAATGATTTAGACGTGGGGCGAGCCACTTAGTAGGCGAATCCTTAGCAGAAATATTGTCGTAGCAGAAATATTGTCGTATCATAGAGTACCATATGGTAGAGCCCACCCCCCCTCCCCCCCTGTGATAGAACGAAATTATCCAAATTTTATCGACAACAATTTGCTATTTACAATTATTATTTACCCACCCCCTAATACTGTAGTAGCATTAAACATATTCTTCGCCTACTACGTGGCCCAACACCTGAAACATTGGAAGTAAATTAACTTGCATAGGAACTAAGTTCGCATGCATTGGAACTAAATTCGCATCCATTGGAACTAAGTTCGCATGCATTGGAACTAAGTTCGCATCCATTGGAACTAAGTTCGCATCCATTGGAACTAAATTCGCATCCATTGGAACTAAGTTCGCATCCATTGGAACTAAGTTCGCATCCATTGGAACTAAATTCGCATGCATTGGAACTAAGTTCGCATCCATTGGAACTAAGTTCGCATCCATTGGAACTAAATTCGCATCCATTGGAACTAAGTTCGCATCCATTGGAACTAAATTCGCATCCATTGGAACTAAGTTCGCATGCATTGGAACTAAGTTCGCATCCATTGGAACTAAGTTCGCATGCATTGGAACTAAATTCGCATCCATTGGAACTAAGTTCGCATCCATTGGAACTAAATTCGCATCCATTGGAACTAAATTCGCATCCATTGGAACTAAGTTCGCATGCATTGGAACTAAGTTCGCATCCATTGGAACTAAATTCGCATCCATTGGAACTAAGTTCGCATGCATTGGAACTAAGTTCGCATCCATTGGAACTAAGTTCGCATGCATTGGAACTAAATTCGCATCCATTGGAACTAAGTTCGCATGCATTGGAACTAAGTTCGCATCCATTGGAACTAAGTTCGCATCCATTGGAACTAAGTTCGCATGCATTGGAACTAAGTTCGCATCCATTGGAACTAAGTTCGCATCCATTGGAACTAAATTCGCATCCATTGGAACTAAGTTCGCATCCATTGGAACTAAATTCGCATCCATTGGAACTAAGTTCGCATGCATTGGAACTAAGTTCGCATCCATTGGAACTAAGTTCGCATGCATTGGAACTAAATTCGCATCCATTGGAACTAAGTTCGCATCCATTGGAACTAAATTCGCATCCATTGGAACTAAATTCGCATCCATTGGAACTAAGTTCGCATGCATTGGAACTAAGTTCGCATCCATTGGAACTAAATTCGCATCCATTGGAACTAAGTTCGCATGCATTGGAACTAAGTTCGCATCCATTGGAACTAAGTTCGCATGCATTGGAACTAAATTCGCATCCATTGGAACTAAGTTCGCATCCATTGGAACTAAATTCGCATCCATTGGAACTACGTTCGCATGCATTGGAACTAAGTTCGCATGCATTGTAACTAAGTTCGCATGCATTGGAACTAAGTTCGCATGCATTGGAACTAAATTCGCATCCATTGGAATTAAGTTCGCATCCATTGGAACTAAATTCGCATCCATTGGAACTAAGTTCGCATGCATTAGAACTAAGTTCGCATGCATTGGAACTAAATTCGCATCCATTGGAACTAAGTTCGCATCCATTGGAACTAAATTCGCATCCATTGGAACTAAGTTCGCATGCATTGGAACTAAGTTCGCATGCATTGTAACTAAGTTCGCATCCATTGGAACTAAGTTCGCATCCATTGGAACTAAATTCGCATCCATTGGAACTAAGTTCGCATGCATTGGAACTAAATTCGCTTGCATTAGAACTAAATTCATTTTCGTTTTTTCTAGCTATTGGTACTATATTCGCCTAAATTGGAACTACAGTAAATTTGCCAAATTGGAACTAAATTCGTTTCCATTGGAACTAAATTCGCATGGAGGCTTAAATTGGAACTAAGTACGGGGAGTCAAGAAGTCCACAACTAATTAAACGGTTGTCCCTTGCTTATCGATTGTGTCCCTGCTCTAAAACACTAACAAAACGTCAAGAAGCTTGTAAATAATGTACTGTACATTACAGATATAATATTAACTTACTCTACTCCGACGGCATCTATTTGTAGCACGTTGAAAACTATTACCATAAGAGTATGTCGCAACATTGCGAGTACCAGCCATCCGCACCCGAAGAATAGATAGAACCTCAGACTACGGATAACTTTGTTCTGGTTCACACAACTGTACTGGTGCTGACTGGCTCCAATAAACACCTGCGAATACAATGACGGAATTTTATTACTTTTCATCACCGTGAGCAACCAGCCTTTAACAGATATGGCGACGTAACTTCCCTTTGCCTGTTTCTCAAAGACACTGGACATGAGAACTTCGTAGAGTTTTGATTGTGTATGTGATGGCTGGCCGAGTGAATGGGGCGATTTTGTTTTAGGGTCTGACTGCAATGCACCTTAGAGCGGTCATCTGATTTTATAAATAAAATGAAAAATCTACTTATTTCTAACTAGAATTTATAAAGAACAGTCCAAGAAATGGCTTCTTTAGCCATCGGTGATTACTTTGTGTCACTAAATTAGTGACATATTAATATAATAACCTAATTAATAAGCTGCCACCATAGGAACTTGGATAACTGCTGTGTGAGTGCTACTACTACTACAGTACTACTACTACTGTATAATTGATATTGAACATAAAACATTGATATGCTGGCTTAATAAAAATATTTTTGCCACCACCATGTAATCCACAATTGGCATGCCCAATGCACCACACATAACGAATGATATGCCGGCTGATCAATAAAACTACACCGCCACGACTGCCTATCCCCCACGACTTTCGCGAGATTATCTGCATATCTTCAAGGCCAGTGTCCTTTAGGAGGCTTCTCAAGAAAGTCATCGGCTGTCCACCACGCTTAATGTTCTTCATGTCGCTGCTAAAGCACAAGATTGTGCACATGACATGCTGTCCCTTGCGGCGAAAACAATGTCCTACAAAGCGGAGGCGGCATTGTTCTAGTGTCAAGCTTGGGGGAACCATCGAGACACCCCCAATGTTATATAGTGTCTGGTTGGAGATGTGTGATTGTACTTGACACAGTGAACCCGACATGGTCATTCTTGTGAATGTGCTATCCAGAGATTTGGTGTCCTCAGCAGTTAGAGCCCAGCATGGACTCCCATAGAGGAGTACTGGAACTACTGCTGCACTAAACAATCGGATCTTAAGTTTCCGACGACTTACGTGTGACTTCCAAAATGTAAAGGCCATTCAATGAGTATTTATTCTGAGTGATTCTCAGAATATTACTAAGCCATTAGCAAAGTCTAGATCCGTTAGGTACTTAGCTGGATTTCCTCAAATTCTGGAGCCAGTAGGTGGTGTTACCATCACCACATCGCCATTGTAATGATCTAAGGTCATGTGTAGAACATGTTCAACCGCAATTATGAATAACATAGGTGCAAATGTGTGGATCTGTGTGGATCTATATGGATATGTGTCTCCATCAACGGTAGACACAAATGTCGACGAACCATCCTTATCTGATATGTATGTATGTATACTGATTTACAGTATGTATGTATTGCTGCAATAATTTCAATCACTTCTACTGTGCGAGTAAATTAGTAAAAAAGAGTGTCGCACTCCTAAAGGTGACAGCCAAGATAGAGGGTTGCTTTAGGGTTTAGGGTTGCCTCTTGTGTTTCAAGTTAACCAATAACTTTACTTACATCCACATTATAAGCAACAAATACTGTAATTAGTAAACTGCTTGACAATCGAAAACGTTATGTACCAAAAGAAACAATGAAATTTAAAGACTTATATTAGAATATCGTCAAAAATTATGGGCATAATACAGTAATGAATTTCAACGGAAATTGTTTAAATTTCAAGTAGAAAAAATTTTAATATAACCAAGATTTTTATACTGCTGTTTTTAAGGTTTCCCACCCACTAAGTCAATTATCACGGCCCGAAAAAAATAATCCCATTAAGTGTTTAATACAGTACAGTACAGTACTGTATATTAATTTACAAATCATCAAAGTCAAAAAAGGGTAAATTTTTCAAAATTTATCGGTTTATAATTAAAATATCACGAAATAGGCCTACTATAAATAAGGACCGCTGTACTGTACTCAAAGTAGACCCACCCAACTGTAGACTAGGCATACTGCCCTGTACTGTATGTATATTGTAGATGATAACCCCTGCTGTAGACTAGTATACATGGACTATGCGGACTGACTAACCTTTTCCATAAGTGCGTACAATTGCTCGTTTCCCTGGATACGGAAATACCACAGTCCTACGAGATAGGCGGCGAAATGGAGGAAGAATGGAACGACAAATGTGGTAAGTTTGTGTCGACAAGTCGGTAGTTGGGTTGCTATCTATGGGAGGGGGGGGGGGCAGTTGGTTTAAGGGGCTAATAATACCTATTAATATTGGGATATAACAAATTGTACAAAACCGGTGGGGGAATATTCACCCCCAGCCCTCACACCTCCAAAACCTACGAATATTAATTAAAATGTCTGATTAATATTTTACAGGTATAGGCCTACTGTATTTCACTATTCGGAATCTTACAGAAAAATATTTTCAAAAAAATGATGTTTTACACCTCCAAAATTACAAGTATCTGATAATTTTGAAAAAAAAGAAAAAGAGGTAATTATTTCCTTCTCATTAATCTATGTGAATTTTTATGTCTCTGATTCCAATATAAGACTTTATAGTCCTTCATAGTACTGTAATATACTTTTTATACGCAGTAATTTTTATTGTCCGTTTAAATCCTTTTTTTGTCCTTTTTTTTTATTTTTTATGTCCTCCAAAAGTCTAATGTTAGGTTCCATGCTACCGGTTTCTCTACTGCTGTTCTCTCAGGCTATCAGTACCGGTATTAGTATATATAGCACTATTGTATGTATTGTATGTACAGATGTAGGTATAAAGCAGGTATTTCTGTATTTTAGTACCGGTACCGGCACCGGTACTGCTATAGGCCTACTGTGTAGCCTACCATTTAAATACGGTAATGGTAGGCCTACCGGTTGTGCTAATAAATTTTAAATAATTGATAGGCCAAACTGGATTGCAGGATTGTGGAAAATGTGGATATACCTTTCACATAATTTAGGCCTATTACTGTATTAGTTTTATCGTCTCTGTAACCTGCTCCTTTCCCTCAATTAGTTAAATGATCGTTTATTGTTTTAGTTAGAAAATCCCGCCTCTGTAACCTGCCCCTTTCCCTCAATTAGCTAAATGATCGTTTATTGTTTTGGTTAGAAAATCCCGCCTCTGTAACCTGCTCCTTTCCCTGAATTGGTAAAGTGACCGTTTATTGTTTTGGTTAGAAAAGCCCGCCTCTGTAACCTGCCCCTTTCCATCAATTAGTTAAATGATCGTTTATTGTTTTGGTTAGAAAATCCCGCCTCTGTAACCTGCTCCTTTCCCTCAATTAGTTAAGTGATCGTTTATTGTTTTGGTTAGAAAATTCCGCCTCTGTAACCTGTCCCTTTCCCTCAATTAGTTAAATAATCGTTTATTGTTTTGGTTAGAAAATCCCGCCTCTGTAACCTGCTCCTTTCCCTCAATAAGTTAAGTGATCGTTTATTGTTTTGGTTAGAAAATCCCGCCTCTGTAACCTGCTCCTTTCCCTCAATTAGTTAAGTGATCGTTTATTGTTTTGGTTAGAAAATCCCGTCTCTGTAACCTGCTCCTTTCCCTCAATAAGTTAAGTGATCGTTTATTGTTTTGGTTAGAAAATCCCGCCTCTGTAACCTGCTCCTTTCCCTCAATTAGTTAAGTGATCGTTTATTGTTTTGGTTAGAAAATCCCGTCTCTGTAACCTGCTCCTTTCCCTGATTTGGTAAAGTGACTGTTTATTGTTTTGGTTAGAAAACTCGGCCTTAACCTGCTCCTTTCCATCAATTGGTAATTGTTTTTGGCTATAAAATGAGTGTTTTGCTACGTCATGTGCTAATCGATTATCGACAACAACCACAAACTATTAAATATAGTCTTTTTTACCACAGGCGCATATGGAATTCTATCTCATAGTCTATAAATCATGGAATCATGGAATGTTTTGGCACAGGCATAGTGAAATCAACTGTCTGACAGTCCAGAAATCAGCAGTCTGACAGTTTGAAGAAATACATACATAAAAAGTCATTTAAAGGTCAATAAAAGTCATTAAAAGGACAACAAAAGTCATTATGCATAATTCGTAAAAAAAAAAAATGACAAAAAAAGTCAAATAAAAGGACATAAAAAATCACTGCCCTTTTTATAAGAACATTGGGACAGGCCTAACTTTACAAACGTATACACGGTCGTTTTACAGTATACAAATGGCAGTTAGGCTTCTACAGTACATACGTACAATACCGGTATGAAAGTGTAACCAGAACTTTATGGTTTGAAACAAAAATTTTAAATTCACTTGAACCATCATGCTATAAATTCAAATTGTAAGATATTTTTTTTCTGGGGACCTGATTCTAAAGGAATATTATTTAAAATGCTTTATTAAATATAATAATATATAAAATCCTATATTATTAAATACCGTTTTCATTATTACGAAGCCAAATAATTTTTATAAAAAGACGTTCCAAGTTCAGAATCCCAAATCTAGTTGTTTCAGAGATCTAATAATAGAACCGCGGACGGCCATATTGACCCCCCCCCCCCCCCCCCCCCCATTTTATTAGGGGGTTTATTAGGGTCAAATTTAGTAAGCCTACATATAACAGCAAATGTGTAGACGACATACGGAGATTCAGTCAGGCTCATGCTACGATGTATTAGCTTTATTTAATAATACTTTTTCGCAGTGATATGTTTTCAATAAGTTTATTATCGGATTTAACATACCCATAAAGGTGTTGTCGCGTTTCGGCAACATGGTAACAAAGTTGCGTTTCGGCAACTGAGTGATGCATTTCGGCAACTCATAGTTTCATTTCGGCAACTCATACAGTAGTTGCATTTCGGCAACTCATAGTTTCATTTCGGCAACTGTTAACAGGATGCGCTTAGGCAAACTGATAGATGCGTTTCGGCAACTGATATATGCGTTTCGGCAACTGATATATGCGTTTCGGCAACTCGTAAACAATGCCAACTGGATACTGTGTATAGAGCCTACAGTATAGAGATAGGTGGAATCTCAAAGTCACCATCGCATTGTATCAACATAGGGCAGAGCAAATTAGTATTATTTATTACATTTGCCTCATTATGTTTCCCATTATTCATTTTCATTCTACATTATTTTACCCACGCCTACTCCAACTACTTCGAGTTGTATAGAAACTGATATTATTTATTCCATATATTGTCTACATATTCTATATATCATAAGTCTATTAATTCAACCTGATATTATAATTCAATCTGATATTAATTCATACAGTACTGTTTATCTATTCTCATTTTCAATTTTTCAATCTTCAAAAGTAAATACAATCTATTTTAACTAACATCGATGTCTTCCCAAGTATACGCTGATGGTGACGTTGTTGTATTGGGAACAACAGATGGTTCTTGGACCGGCAAGGCCGTGGCAATAGTTGCCATAGCAGCAGTTGGTTGCTAAGGAGTATAATAACATGACTAAGTTAATGTTTTTGGTAGAATTGCGGAATGTTTAGAGGTTTGGATACGGAAATGAAAAATGCTTTGAAAAGGTGAAGTCAGTTCGTTTATTGTCTTTGTTAGAAAATCGACGACCCTTTTCCTAAAGGCCATTGGTACATTAAATACACTAAAACCCGCTTTTTTAATATTATTTTATTTTTTTTTTAAATCCGTTCGATGTTAATTATCAATAAAGGTAAAGGTGCAGGTGCAGGTTACAGTACAAAATGAGATAAATAAGTAAAACAATGAATCTACTACTACTAGGATCGGCATGCTGCATTGCAGCTGCATTTTTAAGAATGCTGTGCCGGCTTATCGACAAAATTGCACCGCCACAACTCCCTATCACCCATGACATTTGCTAGATCATCCGCATCTTCAAGGCCAGTGTCCTTTAAGATGCGTCTCAAGAAAGTCATGGGCTGTCCACCATGCTTATTCACTCCATGAGGCTGCCAAAGTACAAGATTATGCACTGGCTGGTCCTCACGGCGAAAGCAATGTCCTGCAAAGCGGAGGCGATTTTGTTCTAGTGTCAAGCTTGGGGGAACCAATGAGACACCTCCAATGTTATAAAGTGTCTGGTTGGAGATGTGTGCATTGTACTTGACACAATGAACCCGGCGTAGCATTCTTGTGAATGTGCCATCCAGAGATTTGGTGTCCTCAGCAGTTAGAGCCCAGCATGGACTCCCGTAGAGGAGTACTGGAACTACTGCTGCTCTAAATAATCGGACCTTAAGTTTCCGATTAATTCTAGGTGACTTCCAAATCCTGGAAAGCCTATTCAAGGCTGCCCATGCCTTTCCCTTACGTATTCGAAGGTCCTCACCTGACTTCCGGATCCATGATCCCCGGTAACAGAAGTCGTCCACATGCTCAAGCATACCATCCTTTGAGCTTATGCTCATCCGATCAGAGACTTGCTGAGGACTTTCAAAGTTAACTGTCAGAATTTTGGTCTTTCTGGAGTTAATAAATAGACCAACACTAGAAGCAGCATGTTCTAATAAGCTGAGGAGCCGCTGGGCTCCCTCTAATGGTTCTGAGAGTACTCCTAAGTCATCAGCAAAGTCTAGATCAGTTAGGTACTTGGCAGGATTTCCTCGACTTCTGGAGCCAGTAGGTGTAGTTATCATCACCCCATCATCATTATGATGATCTAAGGACATGTGTAGAACATAGTCAACCACAATAATGAACAAGAATGGTGCAAGTGTGTCTCCTTGGAGGACGCCCCATAACACTTCAAATGGTTCTGTGTGACCGTCAACAGTAGACACAAATGTTGTTGAACCATCGTATACTGATCTGATTGCTGCAATAATTTCATCAGGAATCCCATATAATGAAAGTATGCTAAACATACGTGAGCGAGAGACTGAATCAAAGGCCTTGAAGAAGTCAACAAAGATAACAGCCAGATGCCTGTCTTTCTTTTTTGATAACTCTTCAATTATCCTTCTAAGTGCCAAAATGGGCTTCATGGTCCCACGACCTTTACGGAACCCATTCTGATTTCCACGTAGCAGTCTCTCAATGGGATCCCTGATGCAATTTAATAGAATTCTATTGTATAGTTTTGCAGCAATCGAGATCAATGAGATTCCCCGAAAAGAACCATAGAGTGTTAGGTTGCCCTTCTTGGGAACTGGCACCAACTTATTTGTTTTCATTTCTTGTGGGACTCTTGTTGTACGGTACATGTCTACTATGATGGGATAGGTGGGCTTTAAACACTCAGGTATTTTAAAGACCTCAGGGGGAACACCATCTACTCCACTGGCACGATTGGTCTTAATGCTCTTTGCAGCAGCCTTCATTTCTGCAAAGGAGATATCGCCAATGGGAATATCTGGGAGTACAGACTCAGACACTTTTACTTCTATAAAGTTATCAGGCAATACCCTGTCATTATTGAGGAGCTTTTCAAAGTGGGCTTTCCAACCATTGAGGCGATCGGCTGGTGATTCAGCCTTAACCTTGGTGGTTGGTTGGCTTTTCCGCCCAGTAAGCAGATTGATCGATTTCCATGCCTGGGATGATTGCCTGCTGTCGTCAGCATCATTGATGGCATCAACCTGTTGGTTTATTAGCTCCTGTAGATTAACAGAGTACTGCCTGTTCAGGGACCTAGATGCAGCTTTAACTGCATTCTTGGCCGCTGTAGTCTGTTTGAGTCGGGACTCTTTCTGCGCCTTCTGAAGGTCATTTCGGCACTTCTGAATTTTGTTGTCAGTCCAGGGGGCCCTTTTCCTGTTTCGAGGGTATACAGGAACTGTTTCTGCAGCTGCTAACTTAACTGCTTCTGTAAAGGCAGTATAGCCCTCACAGTGATCTGCCGCCTCAGAGGCAAGAGCCTCATACCTGTTGCTCAGCTGTAGTGTGAAGCTGGATCTCACACTTGGCTGTTGCAACAGAGAGGACCAGTCATGCCGTGGCAAGGCAGATTTCGTTGTTCTGCTAGCACGCAGACTAAGTCTTACCTTGGCCACAATAAGGCGGTGATCACTGGAGAAGGGTCGAAGTGTAAATGCATTACAGTCTTGTATAGAGCTCCTGTATTTCCTACGAAACAGAATATGGTCTATCTGGGACTTGTGACCACTGGGTCCACTATGAGTCCATAGCTTTCCAGTTCGCTTCTTGAACTGGGTTCCAGCCGAAAACAATCCATTTCCAGAGATAAAATCCTGAAGATGGACAGAATTTCGGTTAACACAATTGCTATAGACCCAGGGCGGTGTAGGTGATTGATGCAGACTTGCATTAAAGTCTCCCAGGAATGTTAAGAATGCATGCTGATCCACTCCATCAGTTGCTGCTTGTAGATTGTGGTAGAAATTTTCCACCTCCTCTACAGGGGCAACACTAGTTGGAGAGTAGCACACAATCAGAACCACCTTAGGAAACTTCTTAGCCAGTCTTCCAGAACATGAGAAGTGGCAACGGATGATGCGGTTAGAGATTTGGTCTATTTTGTCCAATGCTGCATGTGCAGTTGGATTCATCAATAGACCAATTCCACCATTGCCACTATCATCTGCTGACGCGAGGGCGAGTCGCCAACCGCCCCCCATGTCCTTAATCAGAACCTCATCAGTCTGTCCAGTCTGCATACGGTGCTCTTGAACACCCACTGCGCTAAGAGAAAGCTTATCTGCCAAGGCAGTCAGCTCACCTTGTCGCATTGGGGACCCGAGTGTTAGGGTGTTTACTGAGGCTAGGCTTTGTTGGTCGGGGTGGAACATGAGAGTAGCCTCCAACTCCAGTATCCCTCTCCCCATCACAATCTGGCCTCCCTGGTGACCCAGGGTTTGGGCCAGAAAGGTCATCAGGAAAGGGACTCAAAGAATTGTTGGCTGCTCTCTCTCCAGTAGGGGGTGAGACAGGCAGCCGGTCAGGAGTTAACTGACGCCTGTGAGGCCGATTGTGTCCGGTAATTCCACTGGCCTCTAGTGGCCGGACCTCCGCAATGCTAATGTAATCCATAGTGGGGGTTGGGGGGTGCTTTTTTGCCGAGTCAGCTCTCGGGGCAAATACCACACCCTGGTTTGCCATTCCACAGGGTGGGTGTCGCAATGGAGTCAGATATGAGGCCCATCACCCATATCTACTCTGGCGTACATGACCCACCATTGGCTGTTGCAGCTCATCTGCTGGGTCATGCCCTGTACCCTTGCTGCCAGGTGCAGGTCGCAGTGAAGTGCCCTCAGAGTGGACATGAGAACACTCTACTCCTAACCAGCCATTGGTAGATCACCATCTGCCTGGTCAGGCCATATACCCCTGCAGCCAAGTATATGGGTCCTTAATCCAGGACCAAGGGCGTCCTTATCCCAGAACGAAGGGGGTCCTAGTTACAGGACCAGATTTGCCCTAGTAAGAGGGTCTATGCAGCTACAGGTGGCACCTCCTTTATGCTGCATGGAGGTGGCAAGTTTTCTTGATCAATGACCTAGAATACCTGACCAGACCCCAGAATGACTAACACAGGTTACCCTTTTCTGTAATTAACTACTATTACGTCATTATCTGCACTAGGCCTAGATGCGTCGATTTCACGCTCAGCAGAATCAGAAATGAGGAATGTGATAATGAAATCGGGCGGTGTGAACAATGTTACAGTTGTTTACACATTAACCAATACTGTATGTAGATGCAGGAGGTGGAATAAAAATATATCTGATCAGTCAATGGCAGATGTTAGTCCTTGCTCCGTAACAGATTAGTTTATGGGTTGTATTGATTTTATTGGGATGGAATATTCCAACCAAGAACCAACAATACCTAATTATACTCAGCTACTAATTAAATCTGTTTATTTGTGCTGTAAGCACTTAGCACTTGTAAGCAATTACCAACCAACCAAAAAGTAGTGATTTATTGAAAGGCCTGTGGGGCGTGCCACGAAGTGAGCGAAGCCTTAGCATATGGGTGCCATTGGCGAGTTGTCTGTCGTCGTCGTAAATTTTTGATCGCTAATAAATTGGTACGTATGTAGTCCGTCAAAAGTTTAGAAAGAATCTGAAATTTGATCAAAAACGAACGAACGCAACGAGGCACAAGTGGAGGACGAGTATTGTGTTGAAGACTTCTGACTAACGGCAGACAACTCGTTAATGGTGCCCATATGCTAAAGGCTTTGCTCACTTCGTGCTGCGCGACGGCCCCACGAACGTGTAATCTTGTACATGTAGTCCTACAATATTCCAGGAATCGTGCCTAGCTAACTGTTGTTTGGGGTTAGCTCTAACTATGTAAGAAAGTAGAAAGTCCACTGGCTGTATTTCTGAATACTGAAAAATACCTATAGCGCTAGCTAAAGACAGGCATTGATTTCGGAAAATTCAACCGGAATATGAAATTACGTAAGTACAGAAAATGAAACATACATTATGTGTTGTACTGTACATGGACTATATAATTACTGTGTAAATTCTCATTTTGAAATTATCAAAGACTAAAATTGATAATACAGATTAACTGTAAACGTACGATATCGATAAAATCTTCCAGTAAATATATACCGCAACGCCGTGTGATCATTAAGCAGTAGTATCCGAGAAGCAGAGCAAAGACTAACATCATGTACAGAAAGTTGACGAGGTAACTGAATCTGGTACAGCCCTTCCAGATTGGGAGCCTTTTCCACTGTATCTGTAAGAACAGACTCAGTGTTAGACATTCCGGCATGAGCATGATGGATGATGACTCAGGGTTAAGAAATTCCCCTTTGCAAAGGTTTCAATTTTGACGAGAATTACAACGTTTTGCAAATTATATTATTTTTTCATATCTGAGGAGGTCACATACTGTAGTAGCAACTAATGGTAGGGTACATGCAAAGGGGGATTTATTAGCTCTTTCTCCACTTCGCGGTTTTATAACCTAAAATTAAACTTACGAATTCTGCTACATCAATGCAAACAGCAGCAAACCAAAGATGTGCGACAAGCAGTAATAGTAGCATTGTAAGGGGATGTAGCCAACTACAGCAGGCTTTTATTCGCCCACGTCCATCTGGTAAGGTAGTAGTACTGTTGGATCGATTTATTAAAGGAAGCCATCCAACCTGAGTGCAAGATTGCTACGTATTATACCAACTGAACATAACAACGTATTATTGGTGTAGTACAGTAGGATTGAGTAGGCCTACAGTGGCATCATGTTATGGTTTTGATAGATGGGAGCCCATGAGTAGGTAAATTGCGGACATACAAGGTATCCGGTAGTATTTCTAGGTCTACCTTTTACCTGTGCCGCTAGCTGAATGGTTAGAGTGCCACACTTCCAACCCGGAAGTCACCAGTTCGATCCCACCTGGACGCATTGTCGACATTGCAAAGAAGATCACTTTAGAAACTTAACTTTAGAAACTTTAGATCGCTTCAATAACAATCAAATAACAACCAAACTATAAACTGTAGTTAAAATATCTTGTGATATAGTGCGTAATTGTAATTGTATATCTATTTATAATGAAATTAAAGCGCGGGTATGCAGTGTATTAAATAGTATTACGTTGAACTTACCAAAGAAAGCAGCCAACAATACGGTTTGACAACTTCGCGTTTACATCGTTTCAGAACTGCTGATACAGTCTGGCTGTTAATATCTTCGATATCTGCTATCTGAGTTAGAACAAAGAAAACAAAGGAGTTACAGTACTACTGTAGTTAATAATTAAACATTAGGAAACAAATTAATTGTAGGCTTGCTGTATCTTGAATTGTCATGTTCAATTTTAACTTTTAGAGTGAATAATCAATAATGCTCAGAAGCAGCATAACATAATCAATAATGCTCGAACCACTGGGTAAAACAACTGTAAACAAATACAACTAACCGACAATAGGGATGATTTAGAACAACCAAAAACACAGGGAAAGTGGGATTGAACTCGGTACCTAGAGATTCCATGTCCCACGCTCTCGCCCCTGCGCCGTATGAAGCCTTAAAACCAAAACCCAACTGGTAAATAACAACAACACCACCAACCACAACCCCAACAACAACAACAAAGGAGTGAATACTAGATGTCTCGTTACGCGGACCTAACTAACTTACAGGGATGATTTAACATGCTGTAAATGTAAACAAATTACTGATTTCTATTTGACTAACCTCAATTCTATTTGATGGGCCCAAAGAAACATAACTTTCCTCGTTTGTACAAGAAGAATTGAAACATTCGTTTGATATGGGATATTGATTTACAGCCCTGAGGGAAATGAGTGTTAGCAAACTTTACAGTTACAGTAAATGTATCGGAACAGTTTAATGATTCGATTCAGTTTCAGTTAACATTTAATGAACTAAAATAAATATCGAATTGAAAACGAAGGGAAATAAATTAAGTGAAAGGGACGTCGCCAGCGCGCCCAGCGTTGATCTTTATTATCTTAACACGTATCAGAATTTCCTAACACAGCGTGTGTAGGGTGTAGTTCCATTCGAAAATCAGTACATTAATCTTTAATGCCCAAAAAAAATGTTCACGGACTTATTTTATAGCCTACAGTATACCGAAAATTATCATGGCGCTGCTCGACCAGTCTGATTCTGCGCTTATTCTACAGAAAAGAAAGAGTCGCCATGCGCTGCTGCTGCGAAAATTCATCTCGAGGAAACAACATAATATTGCAGCGGTTTTACTTGTATCATACGGATTCCAAACCTTTTAGAGACAATTCAATAGTCCCCCCTCCCCTACTTTAAATGGATTCAAGAATAACAACACAGTTATTGAGATGATAAAAATATCAATTTTCAGGAGATATGATTTGCAACTGTGGGTCTAGGATAACGTACTGTCACTCTACCAGAAAGCAACATACTCCCATCGAATTCGCTGCTGCTAGCAGTAGTAGGTGTTGCGGTCTTTAATTCCTCCCATTTAAAAGGTGACTCGCAACTATTCTGACGACATGACATCCAGTTTCTATGAGAACCAACAAATCCGTGTATTATATACTATAGAGTTAATAGAGTTACAGTACTTACATGTACAAACAATAAATTAACTATACTGTACTACTGTAAACCTCTTCCCTGTATCACAGAGGATCCGACTCTCCATTTCTGAGAGAACTATGTGCCTACACTGTACCGACAGTGTGTCGACTGTGTCGGCATAATGTTGTTCAGACACTGTGCCGAAACCCAAAACGTGCCGAGAGAATGCCGAAACCGTGCTGAAAGTGTCGACATAGCGTTGTCGACAATAATAGCGTTAATTATGAAATAACATATAATAATAACAAAATTTAATACGAAAATAACAATAATAATAATAATATGTAGATTTTATTGTCAAATTTCTGGATTTCTCGGGACCGGCGAGAGATAAAGACCTACATTACATTATACACAATATAATAAATAGTTATAATTATATTAATAGTTAAATTGACTTCCCTCTCTATCTGACCCGTATGTGGTAGACCTACCGACACCGACAGCAACCATGCTACAGTAGCAGAAATATCGATCAGACTGTAACCTTCAGAGAGTGCGATAAATTTAATACTGAACTCATGGATGTACAGTACCTACAGTACCCCAGTAACAGTACGAGCAATATGATGTGTTGTCACTGCACATACCTTCCCAAGTCGTTACCAGTTGAGGAATATTTGGAGTGGTAGGACGACGATAGACTCTCGAAGTTAATGGAGCCGTAAGGTGTGGTGTTGCGTGGGATTTCTGGTCGGTTAGTAGCGTGATTGAGGCCACCATAACTCGTCATTTTACATATAGAATGTGTAGGTAGGGGTAGCCCCCTAAGTAATCATGTTTAACAGAGGTCCCAGATAATTACTGTACTTTATTACTTGTTCCAGGTAATGTTAGCAGAAGTGTCAACTAATGTGTCATGAGCGACACAAACGACCGTGGCCGTAGCACATACAGTAGTACATGGTCTTTGTAAACAGAACGCGACCGTGACACAAACATTTGAACATTGACTTGTATAGATAGAATTCGATCGTAGTCTCAGTGGCGCAGCCACAGGGGGAGGGTGGGGGGGGGGGGGGGGGGGTTATTAATTCACCTAAAATTATTTTATCTTCCCCGCCACCACCCCTCTTTCAGCAGTGTGGCTGCGCCAAACGGTCATTGTGCCACATTGGTTGCCACACTTTAACTAACATTAACCCAAAATCAAGTAATATGACATGTAATATTGTACTTTAATGTATAATTTAATATTTATAATATAATGTAAAGCAAATTTGGAAACAAACTAACTTATGAAAAATAAGAAATGCTGTATGTTATCATACTGTTATGTCCAGTCCAGTATACTATTTATTTTGGAGGAAGAATGTAAACAATTACTCAGTGGCCTATGTATTGTTTGTATACTGTAATAATTTATCACTTTAAACTGGGCTTGTTGATTGAATAAGTATATCATTTATAAACCACACTCCTTATAAATCACACACGCAGTAGGGTACCGGTAGCTAGATAAGATGGCAAATCACACAACAGAGAGGTCAACTACATCAAGGGGTTTTAAATGTCAAAGTCCTTTTGAGATAATCAGTAAGAACAATGAAAGGATTAGTTAATTAATTAGTTTAATTAATATTTATTGAGTTTTGCGTACACGCATTATGCCAAATATGAGGATTATGTGAACTGCTGGAAAGCGTTTCATTATGAAATTTACTTTAAAAGTTTTGAAAGTAGAAAGTAGGGGGGGGGGGGGGGGGGGGGGGGGGGTGCGGTCTGTACAAAATTTTAATGTAGATTTTAATAATAATAATTATAATTCCAAGCTACAAACATCATGGGGCTCGAGGCTTACAGCGATTCGTGTAGGTTGGTGGAATAATTGGAATAACGCGCAAAGGGAGAGTGGAATTTATAAACAAGAGAGTCGATAATGTGAAAGAAAGGCTTGGCGAGTTATAGGCCTGCTGTAGAGTTGAAATGAAATGGGTGGGGAGAGGTAAAAAAATTGGGGAACAACCCCACAAAGAAGTACTGAAAATATTAATTAATATATAACATAGATTTAACATCCTCAATGTATTAAAATACTCAATTAGCTATAATGATGAATGTACTGTACGTTATTGTAAATTAAGTAATGTTGACTACGTTGATCAATCAATATAATATTATCACACAATAAGTTACATATTTAATAAAAAAAAAAAAGACACGTTCAGAAATTATCGAATGGTTCGATCTGTTCTCTGGATCCGGGAGGGCATTGGCTCCAATCCTCCTCCGCGTATCTCTCGAAGTTACTCGAGTCCCCAGGGTGACTAAACCTCGGGATCACAGGAGGAGGGACCTTTTTATTGAGAGCCGCTGCCCAGTTAAAGTTGCGAAACCATTTATGTTCCTTAACATCGTTAGTTCCGTTCCGAAGGTTCCCGAGACGTTTAGACAAATCGGCCGAGACCAGCCGACGGATCAGGTCTTTGGCCGCGGAGTCCATGTGTCGCGGCCAATCGATCTTGCCGTGGAGAATCTTCTGATAAATTCCGAACGGGTTGTCGTCGTAGAATGGCGGATATCCGACGAGCATTTCGTAAAGGAGAATTCCGAAGGCCCACCAGTCCACCGAACGACCGTGGCCTGTAAAATAATAAATAAATTCTGTATACAGTAACACATGTACCAACTCTTTTTGTTTTTGTTTCTACTTACATTTAAGCCAACACAGATGTGTGTAGCCAGGATGTTGCAGCAGTGCAAGACTTAAGTCAGAAGTCACCGGTTCGACCCCGGTGACGTTCTTCCTCATTTTGTTCTATTTCTGAACAAAATTATATTAAAATATCATTTATCAGCTGAACAAAACTCAAATCTTTATGGTACAAAAATCGAGCAGGTCGCAGATTCTCAGTAACTCTTTCAGAATCACTTAATGCCATAAACTCAGTCACTGAGAGATTTACTGCGACAGGACAGATAAAGTTAATGTTGCATGACTCACCTTTATTCTGTATAATCTCCGGAGCCAAATATTCTGGGGTGCCGCAAAGAGTAAACGTTTTATCTTTAACGATTTTAGCAAAACCAAAATCTGTGAGTTTCAGATGTCCGTCGGAGTTTACGAGGATGTTCTCGGGTTTCATATCCCGGTAGGCGATGAATCGATCGTGAAGATACTCCAAAGCGAGTGCGATCTCAGCCCCGTAAACCATCGCAGTGGCCACGTTAAAACGACCAGCGGACCGCAAGTATGTGAACAACTCCCCCCCTAAAACATACTCCAACAACATGAAGAGATGTCGATCGTTATGGCTTGCCCACACTAGCCGCACTATAAAAGGGTTGTCCAAATCCGCCAATATCTTTTTCTCGTTTAAAACATGAGAAACTTGTTTGAGTCTGTGCACCTCTTTGATGCTAAGAACTTTCAAGGCGTAAAAATAATCGTTAGACGACTTATGTTTAGTTAAGAGTACACGCCCGAAGGTTCCGGTACCAAGTGTGCACATACACTCTAAATCTTTCAGTCTCATATCTTTAAGGTCAGGTAGTCCATTGCCTGGTGATAATTGGCTCAAAGATAGTTTCGATATATCAGGATTATCTTCACTGTCTCCTTGGTTACATGACCCACTCATTGTTAATTTGGTGACAGTTTATATATTAGCAATTAAATTAATAATTTCTAATGTATCAACTACTTTAGTTAATCAGTAAACATAATTAATTAAAGAGTAATTATTAGGTTTTTAATTAAATAATTCCATTGAAATAGTCCCCTCACACCAGCAACCTTTCTTGCAGCGAGATGTGTGATCTTTGAGATAAAATGTTATGCCTGTAAGTAGATCTGAAATACTACATCAAGCCGATTTGAAACTAATTTTGAAATTTAATTGAAAGATAATTTTATAACTTGAGCGACAAAAGACCAGTGAGATGGGGAATTCGAAAACATCTTGCTGCTGTAACGTACCTTACATACCTTAGAGGTTATAGCCATGGAATAATTTATTAGATATACTACTAATGCGAATTAATAGTTTAGTGTGGTGTGGATGAATTTCAAGGTACAAACAATAAACAATAAGAATTATAGCTCGAAACATGTGTGGTGTGATAAAGGTAGTAAACAATTATATATAACATACGATAGAAAACAGACCTGTTGCCAATATAATAGTTAATAAAAACTAAATTACCTAGCGGCGCATGCATCATTGAACCGAGCTCATTGGAGTTGGATTAATTGTATCGCTATCTCTTGTATACTTGGTGAAAACGTTAAACCGTAATTAAATCACAGTCTTAATCTGCCCGGAGGTTTTCTTGGCAATGACTAATAAAATGATTTGTTAATTAAAATCAGCAGGTGTAGTGACAATTGAATCCTAGGTGTTATATTATAGTAATTAATACCGCGCTATATAATGATGCGACCAGGGGCGGATGGTGCGCGCAAATTGTGAAGTTTATCTTTTAGTCTGAGGGCGCTGCCCCAGCGGTGTCAGGGCGGCAGTGCCCCTGTTGCTCTGGTCGGGGTAAAGGGGACGGACTCCCAACCCCGCATTTTATTTAGATTTTAATATAATTTTTTTTTATATTAAATGATGGGTTTATAAATATTCATAGTACAAAATCGAAGTAATAGTTGAGGAAGAGGAAACTGATACGGAAACGTATAATAATAATAATAATACTTGCTGACTGGAGCGGTGTGGCAGACAGTTCAGCAGTTTGTTGCTATTCTGCTGTTCTCCCGCGGACCGGTATGTATTCAGTCAGTCCTCGTCAGTCGGGCTAGCAGTCTGCCTGGTAGCCGAAAACTATCAGTTTGCCTCCTTCAAGTTCGATGACCTCTTTGTATCCGCTACAGGCCTATATATTAAATAGTAATTAGTAACTAATTATTACTGTATAACTAATAAGTAGATTGGTCTAGTGGTGACATTCCTGGGCTTCTATTCAGGAAGCCCTAGTTCGATCTCTAGATGGGGCGGCACTATTTGGGCCCGGTGCTTGAAATGCCTAGCCTAGCCTAACTAATCCTGGCTTTAATCCTTGGCTGGTCGGTAAATGGGAACCAAGCTGCAACTTGGGAAATCCTTGGCTTAACGAACCTAAAAGATTCTCCCATTCAATGTGTATATGATTTAAAGAAATAAAGCTTTATTTCATCTCCGAGAATTAAAAACTGCCTATTTGTGATAACAACATCCGTAAATTAACCTAGTCTAATTTAAAGCCTCCTAGATTAACCTAGTTTAATTTAAAAGATTGGATTGGGTGTGGGCGCGATTAATTCTTATAAAAATACTGTAGAAAATTAAAGTAATAAACTTAAAATTTTAGAATATTGGAAAAACACATTGGAATCACATTGCACTCTTATCGACCAATATGAAGAATACCAGACTTTCTTCCGTTATATTTCACTTTGCAGTTACCCCCATGTGAAGAATACCAGACTTTCTGCCGTTATATTTCACTTTGCAGTTACCCCCATGTGAAGAATACCAGGTCTTCACCAAAAACACAGGTTACAGAAGGGCTGAATTTAAAAGCCAATACAATAAACGAATTAGTATATGTACGGGCTATAAGACAGAAATAAGCGCTATAAAGCACTTAATAAATATAAATAAAAAAGATAAAAATTTTTGCCGAGGATGGAAGCGGCATTGCGGATGAGGATGGCGATAACGAGACGCTGAAGGATAATGTGGTGAGACCTACCTACCGGTAGGTTCCGAGGCAGAATATGTAGCCTCGCTTTACCAACTCCCCGTATTTAGGGAATTATTACCAAATTATTATTATTTTAGTAATTTTTTTTTCCTAAAATTATACCATCCAGAAGACATCAATTCTATATTTAGGTAGGTGTATATTATTATTTAGGTGTACTGTGTATATCCCGGCGAGACTTTAATTAATTTAATTATAAAAAACAAAGTAACTAAATAAAATATACAATCGTAAGAATCAGCGCAGTGATTCAAATAATCAAAATATTATTAACATTACAATAATAAATTATACGATACGATTGTGAGCAATTAAAACACTGATACGTAACGTACAAATCCAATGCACTATCATTGTTAGAATCGGATGAAAAGCCCCTTATCTCAGTACATTCACCCCCACTAGGCTACTACACCAGACAGCTATGCAGCGAGCCAAGCCAGACTACCAATACAGTATAATCAACTAACCTTAACCCTATGTGTGAAGGTAAGTTAAAATTATCTTCTCCCTGATGCCTATCTGCATAGTTTGTAGCCGAGTCGATAGTCTGGATGTCTGGGTTGCCGAGTCGAGGTAACATAGTAAATGTGGGGCGAGCCACGAAGTGAGTGAGCCTTAGCGTAGTGGTACCATTAATCAACCTGTCGTTCTGTCGTTCTGTCGTTCTGTCGTGTTCAATTTTAAACGTTAATAACTCGGCCAATCTTTGATGAAATCTATCCAAACTTGGTACACATGTTGTTTGGCAAAAGTTTAGAAATTTTCCAAGTAGAATTTCCGTGTGGCCTTCGAGAAGCTAAGATAATAGCAGTTAATTAGTTAATTAAGTTGATTACGGTGAAAACACCATTTTCAACCTGCCTTTTAAAGGAAATTAATTGTTTTACAGTATAAGATTTAAATAATTATAATTAAAAATTATACAGATGTAATCCACATACGCCATTCTATTATAGTTTTTAATTAGTTCAAGTGATTTGCTTTAATAATTGTGTCTTTAATTGATCTAAAGTAATTAAAACGGCATAAAAAATTGATTCTATTAAATACTGATCATTTATTGGCCAACTTGCAAGTTGGCTGGTACATAGATGGGGGATGTGTGTGTAAGGGAGCCAGTTGCTGGGAATGCCAGTGGAGGGGGGTTGTATGTAACTAGCCACCACTAGATTGAAACCTGCATTCCCTACCTCCTATTACACTATAGAGTCTGTGTTCTTTACACTTTAGTCTCAGGTAATAGACAGATCTCATTTAATGATTGTCAGTCAATAAGATTACCACTGCGCAGAAGGCTTATATCCAAAATTGTTTATTTCTCAAAATATTATGCTTATTATTTTTTGATGGGATTTCTGTGTATTTTAATTGTCTAAGTTTTCAGAGGCATTAACAGTATATTAAATAAATTATTTGAATATCATTCATTACTGCATCGACTGTATTTAGTACTGCGTAGATTATATTCCTATAAACCACCTGGCTTCGCATATTGAACGTGCGATTGGAAATAAGTTCGTGCTACCTTCCGTGGGTGGTAGATGTCGCGGTTATGTATTGGTGGGTGGGAAGGGTGGGTGGGGGGGTGGTGGGGTGGGGTGGGGGTGCAGATTTAAAGGGCTGAACACGTACTGTCCCTCTTTTTTTGATTGATTGGCGGTGTGGTTAAATTTCTAAATTTTACTAATTTATAAAGTTAAATACTGATTTTGTGATACAGTCGCTCGATATTAATTTGTATCTCATAACTGGGCCTCGTGCTGCGCGAAGGCCCCACGAACGTGTCACTCCTTGCTTATCCCACTACTGGTTCACCTCAAATTAAATAATTACATGTTCTGGAATGAATATTTATAACATTTAGTTTTCGTGCTGTGGTCCCTTTCTGGCACCCATCTCCAATATTTGTGGTGCTAAAATTTTCGAAAGTTATTATGGCTCACTAAAATTAATTTAGTGGCAGTATAGATCAGTTTTTTGGACACTGATCACGATTATAGAAGTCAAATATAACATTCAAGAAATTTTTTGAAAACTTTGATTACAATTTTCGGAAATTTTGAATGTGCCCTCTGGGGCACGAAAAAAAAACAAGTAGTGGAAATACAGTATGATAATGAAAATCACCTCTGAAATCAAATTGATTTTATGACCATATTATAGGTTTTTTGGGACGCTGATCACGAATATGACACTCAACAATATCGTATTAACCAAATAAATTAAATTTTTGCCGTTTGAAATTTTATGCTACTTGTATTTTTCGTCCCACTAGATAAACACAAAAAAACGATAGTTGCGTTACAACGAATGATTTTTAAAGAGTTGTATCGTTATCAGCGGCCTTGAAACAAACCAGTATAGCTTCAGAATTACCCAACCAAAGGTACAATTTAACAGTTGGAAATTTTTGATACTTGTACTTTTCGATTAATGCTGTAATAATGAATTCGACTAGAACACCAAAAAAGCATAGTAGGCCCTATGGTAATACAAAAGTCTTCGAAGAGTGATGTATTTTTATTTTGAGTAATTTTATCAATTCCGAAAGGAGTTGATATGGTATGGGTGCCAGGAACTCTTCATATCTCGAAAACTACTGGAGCTATTAAAGTTTTTAGTTGTCTCATCTGAAAGGGGACATAAATTTAGTTAGGGCCAAGTATTCAACGCGCTAGACATAATTGTTTCAGGGGGGGATCTAAGAGAAATAACTTGCCCACTACATTTAGGGGCTCAGCAGCAGCTTGGCGAGTGGTATTTATAGTAGGTCATGGGCGAAGGTTGGACGCGAGCGAAGGTTGCACACAACCTTAAGGGCACGTCTATTTTGTTTCAATGGCATTCTCTAATAAGGCATGGCCTATCAGTCTATGAATGGTGCTATATGTGAGTGTAAGATATAAATATTTATTGATCAGTCAGAAATTAATAAATAAATGAGGTTGTTTTATCAGTGAGATAATGTTCGGTAAATTTCTCCCTGCGGGCCCCTTCCAACTTACGGGGCCCCGGCAGCAGCTGCCCCTGTTGAGCCCCCCCCCCCCCCCCCTCGTAATCCGTACCTCTTGATGTAACATCCCCTAATATAATTAAGCATGGTGAACTGGAGCTCTGACAATTCACCACCTAGCGGCAGACAGAGGAAATGTAAAAGTCTGTCTGTGTGAGAAACTATATAGAATACTTTAGAAATATTTTGTAATTCATCTGTGTCTTTGAGTCAGGTTTATTGGTAAAACCGAGATTTAGTGACTTTTCCTAAAATTTAATGGGCTATGCAACAGAGCAAACATCATTTACATAATGTTAGTTTTCGTGCAGTGGTCCCTTTCTGGCACCCATCTCCAGTATTATTCGTGCTAAAATTTTCAAAAGACTTTTCTGGCACACTAAAATTAATTTATTTACAGTAGGCCTATATAGCGGTTTTTATTGGATGCTGTTCACGATTTATAGAACCCAAATATAAAGTTCGAGAACATTTTTGGAAATTTTGAATGTGCCCCCCCTGGGCACGAAAAACAACGATTACTATTGTACTAGGCCTAATAGGCCTAGTACAAATATGATAATGAAAAATCACAACAAAATCAAATTTATTTTTATGACCATATAGGTTTCTGGGATGCTGATTACGAATATGACACTCAAAATATCATAATCGAACCAAAATTGATTTTTGCCGTTTCAAATTTTATGCTACTTGTATTTTTCGTCCCACCAGACAAGTACCAAAAACGATAGTTGCGTTACCACGAATGATTTTTAACGAGTTGTATCGTGATCAGTGACCTTGAAAACCAATATAGCTTGAGAATTACCCAACCAAAGGCAAAATTTAGCAGTTTTAATTTTTGAATTCTTACAAAATTCATTCTGAATTGGCACCTCACTAAACTGATTTATAATTCTTTCTATAATATATAACCAAAATAATAATTATTATAATTAATTAGTAGAGAGTGAATATTCCAGTTATTTATTTTTTTTATTGTAGCTGGAACTGGAGTTTGAGATTTATTCAACATTATCCTTCCAATAATAATAGCCTGGCCCTGTTAACTTTAAAGTTATTATAACAGTAGGCCTAAGACTATTGTTATAAAATACACATGAGTAAAAATGACATAGAAGTAAGGAGAGCAAAGGCTTGGGTAGCTCTATCAAAAATAGATACCATCTGGAAATCAGACTTCTCCCAGGCACCTGAAGACTAAGATCTTTCGAACCACAGTGGAAAGTGTACTTTTATATGGGGGTGAGACCTGGTTTGCTACACACGCCCTAAACATCAGCCTGGAGATAACACATGACTTCATGGTACAATACC